>CM062293.1:434163485-434196150 GCA_031216915.1 Pictodentalium vernedei
ACTCAGGCTGCCTTTATTGATCAACACTTGCAATGAATAGGGGTTGTTGTCGACGGCCATCAACTCTGCAACTGTTTTGGGTAGGGCGGTTTGCACCGGCGCGTCGAGTAATTTGCGTAATTGTTCATTTTCTGCGAGTAGACTTTGATAGCGTTGATTATCTGCTTGTAACGCCATCATCTGTTGGATCAACAACTCATTTTCGGTAATGAGTTCTTCTTGAGAAATAATACGGTTGGTACTGGCATTTAATAATGATGCAGGTAATGACGCAATATATTGGATTGGTGATACAAATGTTGTCAAAATACTGCGCACAGGGGTAAATAAGCCATACAAGCCATCGGAAACAAGCAAAGCCAAAGAGAGCACGACGACAATTAATAGTCGTGATTCTAGTGATGGGCCACGGTTAAATATCGGTTTCATAATGAAAAAGGCAACATCCGTTGCCTTTACTCGTTATTCATGTGAGAACAAGTCGCCGCCGTGATGATCGATGAGATCAAATGCCTTACCACCACCTCGCGCAACACACGTTAACGGATCTTCAGCAATCACAACTGGAATACCTGTTTCTTCCATTAACAGACGGTCGAGGTCACGCAATAATGCACCACCACCGGTTAAGACCATGCCGTGCTCACTGATATCTGACGCCAGCTCAGGAGGAGATTGCTCTAGTGCCACCATGACAGCTGAAACAATACCGGTTAACGGCTCTTGTAACGCTTCTAAAATCTCATTGCTGTTCAGTACGAAACTTCTCGGTACACCTTCAGCGAGGTTACGTCCACGTACTTCGATTTCTTTGACATCTTCGCCTGGGTAAGCGGCACCGATTTCATGCTTGATTCTTTCTGCAGTCGCCTCACCAATTAATGAGCCAAAGTTACGACGCACATAATTGATAATCGCTTCATCAAATTTATCACCACCAATACGCACTGATGATGAGTAAACGACACCATTGAGTGAAATTATCGCAACTTCCGTTGTACCACCACCGATATCGACAACCATTGAACCAGTAGGCTCTGATACGGGTAAGCCTGCACCAATTGCTGCGGCCATCGGCTCATCTATCAAATATACATCACGTGCACCAGCGCCTTCGGCTGATTCTTTGATTGCACGACGTTCAACTTGGGTTGAACCACAAGGTACACAGACTAAGACGCGAGGAGATGGGCGTAAAAAGTTGTTGTCATGCACTTGCTTGATAAAATGTTGAAGCATTTTTTCGGTCACATTAAAATCTGCGATAACACCGTCTTTCATTGGACGAATGGCTTTAATATTTCCAGGTGTACGACCGAGCATTTTTTTCGCTTCACTACCAACTGCGGCAACACTGCGAGGAGAGCCTGGGCGTTCTTCTCTAATCGCAACAACAGAAGGCTCGTTAAGAACGATCCCTTGATCTTTGACGTAAATTAATGTGTTGGCTGTACCTAAATCGATAGATAAATCATTGGAAAATAAACCGCGCAGCTTTTTAAACATGACAAGCCTTTATTTTGTAGTTATTAGGAGTCTTTCTTTATGACATGTATTTTATGGGAAGTTTCAATATATTGCATACTATTTTTTCCATTTCAGACATAAAAAGGCCAGATTATGACAAAGCTGTCAATAATCCGGCTTGTGTAATTGCTTATACATGTTCGCTAAGCATCCGTGAGCCTAAGTGTGCAGCGTATTATTCTAATACTTCGCGGAAATTGATCTTGCGGTCGTTGCCTCTAAATACACCAAAATTAACCGTCGCAGCGGGCATATCTAAGCCATTGATCACGCCATCTCCGTTCCAATCATAATTAAGGTGCTGCGCCCATGCCGGCGAACCAACTAATGTCGATATTGTTACCAGCATACCACCGCGTGCATTAGCTGCAGGAAAACGCAAATCATTGACATCCGACAGACCACCGGTTAAAAAGCCGCTACTTTGGATCCCCGTGTACAGACTAGTGATATCGGTTTCACTGTCTGCTAAGTTTGTAAGTGTTAACTGACCCAGAGCTTGTGAAATATTAATATTGGTTGAATTGTCATCAGTATTGAGACGCCATTCGCCGTTGGTAAAAAACTGTGCAGAGATCGGCAGATACAAAGCTTGGTTTTCTGGACCATAAGCATTGTCTATATACAAGCGACCATAACGTTGCTCGGTGCCTGTTAAGTTACTAAAAGTGAATGTACTACATCCGTTCGGATAACTTTGTTGATAACACGTACCATTGGCATCTGTTAAAAAGTCTGCTGCGATGGTCATGTCTACACCCGTTTGAAAGGCATTTATTGGTACCCGCTGTTTTGCCATAGGTTAGGGCAATATTATTGAGTGTAATTTTACCTTTGCCATCTGTATCGCTTAAACCGGTTAAAGTCGGTGCTGTTGGCGTCGTGCTTAATGATAAACCAAGGCCAGAGCCTGATACGTCAGTATACCCAATCTCATTAAGAGCTTGTGACGCAGTTGGGGCTAGCTTCCATTCTGAGCCGTCATAATTAGGGACTACCTGGCCTAAGGCATTGTAAGCAGTTACTTCAATTTGCGGTAACGCACTAATGTCAAAGAAAAACGGCTGACCTAAATAGGTAAACGCGTTTGACGTAGCATGATCAAATGCCGGTGTGTAGACCTCTGCCACGTCAAAATACGCAGGGATAAATGGACCGATCCTCAATGTGTTGGATTGCACCTCTCTAAAAGTATGCTTATCAATTACATAGACCTCAAGCGCACCAATATCAGTAAACATGGCTTGGTCATAACTATATGCACCGTTGTTAAAACGGATTTGCGAACCATAAAATGGCGTGCTCGGTACCACTAAATTAAATAACGGATCGGAACTAATCACATAGCCTTGGCCAAACGTAAATGACCCATAAGCCGTCCCCGTGGAGGGTGCGACTCGGCTAGCATATACCTCTAGTTTATCGGGGTTGTAGCTAGGTAAACTGATGTTGTTGTAGCCATATCCTTTGATGTTAAAGGTAAAGGGAGTACCAGCAACATGGTCATCTACAATGTCGTGACTAAGCTGAATACCCGCAGGGGTAAACTCCAAATTGAGATTGTTAGATTTTAGCGTTGCACCATCAATATTCATTTGTGCTTTGAGCGTAAAATTAGTGGCATCGGGGAGCGTAAATTGACTGTAATCAGTTACCGCATTTTGATCAAATGTCATTTTGGCGGTTTTGGTAATATACCCATTAGTGGTGTCCAGAGGAAAATTAGCAAAAGGTACAGCACAACCTTGAATAGGTATTCCAAGGGCATTATGTTGATAGCACGAATAGGTTAAAGCAACATCTTGTTCTCCGGTGACAACTTCTTCACACACGCCATTGTTATCTCTTACCGCACGCATTTTAATGCTGCTCATCGGTGCACCGGCGACTAAGCCTGTTAACAATGATTGACGTTGCAGTGTGGCATCCAATCCGTAGTTGGTGGGTTGGTTAATGTACATTTGTAATCCTGCATCGACAAATTCAATCTCGCAATCATTGCTGCACGTGTTAACTAATTCCTCAGCTTTGGCGTGGTACATAGGGGTAAATACAAGGTTTTTGGTGCCTGGTGTCCGAGAGACTAAATCAAATGTAAATTCACGCTTAAATTCGTACACTTGTCCTGCAGGATCACCATTGGGAGACGGTGATAAGCTAACCTGAACGGTATGCTCATACAGCTCACTACAATCTTCATTTTTACATGCTTTGACCGTTACCGGTGCTGAGTCGCATGTAAGTGCTTGGTCGGGATGATCAATTTGATATCCATACAAGACGGCGCAGGCATCTGCTTTTGCCATATCCTCTTTGATTTCTGCGCTATTTTGCTCAAAATTATACACGCGAATATCATCATAACGGCCATTAGCTGACGATGACGCGGTAATATAGTCAGTACGGTTATCCGCTAAAGCCAAGTTGCCGTAGTCTGGCATGATGCCATCCCATGAATTCCAGTTTCGATTATAATCTGATGGGCTAATAGTAAAAGTTTGTTTTTCCCCATTCATGTAGATATCGACAATTTTACTTTCATAATTGTAAGTTAATGCTAAATGCACCCAAGTATATTCAGGAAAATCAAACGGCTCTGAGTCATAGCGAATATCGCGATCTTTGGAATCTTCAAACCCAAATTGTAATCGACCATTTTGCTTCAGCATTAGATAAAAATATTTATTATTGACGTGCTTAGTGGTTGCTTCAGAGATCATTACCGCATCAAACAAGGTACGGTCGCGTTCATCTTGCCAACCTGAGTTGGATTTAAACCAAAATGAAATGGTGCCTTGCGGGCCAACGTCCGTTTCTAAATCAATCGGTGTGTCGACAAAGTCAGGCGTAGTTTGATTCGTGTTTGGTGGAATATCCAACGTACCACACGACATGTTATTGACTGGCGTTAATAATCGGGTCTCACCACTTAATGTAGCATGGAAGGCATTACCGGATGAATCTTGGATATCTCCAGGGTTGCCCCATGTGGTATCCGCAAAGCGATATTCTGCGACGAGTTTTTTATTTGGATCATCGCCGCATGCATTACACTCGTATTGCTCAGCCCGTTTTTAATGTAGCGATCTCAGGAGTAGACAAAGCATCATCATACCAGCGTATATCGTCAATATTGCCGCGGAAAAAATCTTTTAAATCATCTGGTGTGGTTTCTGCTTGCGAAGAACGACGCGCATTACCGCCAAAGACCATAGGTTCAGGGTTGAGTTTTTGGCTACCTGATGACTGGGTGTTTTCACCCACCATTTCACCATTAATATACAGCTTAGTTGTTTGATTATCCCAAGTAATGGTATAAAAGTACCATTGTTCAGCAGAGATGATGCGATCGTCTGTATGGATAAAAAAGTCTTGGCTGTTAGTTTGATAGCGCACATGCACACTACCATCACTTTCTAACCAAGAGGTTAAGTGTCCCCCCAAATCTTTTTCTAATGAATCACGCGAAAATAAATACTGACCACCTTGCATATAATCATTGCTGTGATCTAAATTATCTACATTAAACCAAAACGATACGGTTCCTTTTTCACCGCGAAGATGTGGCGCATCAGGGATATAAATGTGCGCGCCTGTGCCATTTAAGCGGCCAGATTGACAATATTTACCATCGTTTTCCATGACAGTGTTTATTTTGGCTTCTGCATTATGATTAGCAACGACATCTAATATAGTCGTGGAGCCATCAGTTGGGCAAATATCCATTGGCCAGTGGCCGATTAAAGTCGGAGAGTCTGCTATTTTACTGCTAGGAGGAATAAAGTCATATACACCTATCTTAGCTGCCGCGACAGGATCATAGTCAATAAAAACGGTGCCATTAAGACTAAAGTTTTTGGAGCTAATCGAACCTTCTTGATTGTAATTACCGTTAATATTGACATTGTTGAGAGAATAGATAAATCCATCTAGGTCGACATCGCCAGAAAAATTTGCAGAGCTGTAGACAACAAAACCAAAATTCTGCTCGACCGCGGCGTTGTTAATTTGCGCGTTATTAGCGTCAAGGTTTTTGACTAAAATCACCGCTTTAGTCGTGCGACTTTGTAACTTGATCGTCGCCTTCGTGATCCGCATGTTTTCTACAAAATAGATACCATCACTCAAAATTAATGTCGAACCTGGACTTAAACTCAGGTTTTGGATGGCGATGCGGTCACTAGCGTCTTTAATACTTAGTTTAAAGATGACGTTGTTGTTTACTGTCACTTGATTGTAATCAATACTAGCGGTAAGAGACTGGTCCTTGCTGACTACTAACTGAGTATTGCTTGAAGCGGTCATGAAATCAGGAAGGGTTAATGCTGCCGCACTACCTTTTGCCTGCGTACAGGTTTTTTCAGCACAAGCTTTAGCATTATCACTTACGCTGCTAAAATTTAACTGGCCATCACCACCTTTCATCACAACATCGCCATTGAGATTAATGTTGCCACCAAAAGCAGAAGTCACAGGATCGGGAAACACTTTCAGCATATCAGGCTGAGTTTGCGCATGTAATGGGCTTGCCACTAAGTATCCTGCAAAACTAACTAATAATAAAATCATCCATGAACGGTGCATAATTACCTCTGATACTAATGTGTATAATGTGGGTGTAATTGAAATTGTATGTGTTGAGTGAAGCGTTTTCATTTATTGCTCCTGAAGCGCTTCAACAGATAAATTTCGGCTGACAATACTATCGCCTACTTGGCATGAGCCAACGCTGGTAAAGCGATAAAAAAAATGTGCGTTACCGTTTTTGTTGATATTTATCGTGCTACACGATGCGCTATATTGGCAATTCCCAAAGCCGGTAATATTACTGAAATTGGCATTGGAAGTGATCGTCGTGTTACATGCTTGGATCGGGCTATCTAATGGAAACGCCATACTCCCCAATACCTCTAAGCCTGAGTGAGCCGCATTTTTTGCGCGTAACCCGGTCAAGTCGGTCACCACGGTGACGTTAGAGACGATCACCATTTTACTCATGGTCGCGCCAAGCATCGCCAAGACAATAATCACAAACAGTGAAATAACCAGCATACTGCCGGTTTGCTGTTTCGGTGTAGGTCTGGCACATAAACTGAGTGGACGTTTAAGTGAGGAGCTAAAATAAGGGTTAGGGGACATTGGGAATATGAACCTCATGCATAAAAGATATCGTTTGGCCATTATCTGAAAATACTAATAAAATCCGAGTAAAGGCGTTGCGTCTCAACCCCATGTCATACCACCGAAATGGATCATCGCTAGCAGCTGTTGCCGTCATAGGATCAACCGATAGGGTATTGGCGATATTTTCTGCCATTAATACCCCGCCGGTGGTATATAAGGTTTGATTCGTTTGTAAGGCACTAGTATGGCGAAATACTTGGTTGTTTCTGACACAGTAACTCACTGCATTCGAGGCAATATATAAACGTGATGCAGGCGAGCTTTGTGCAAACGAATCGGCAACGGTTAACTGGATAATTTCATCCGAATCATCATCGGTATTACAATCCCCATCACCATCATCACTGCATGCTGAAATCATCTGGCGTTTGTTGCGCGATGCATTGTATACATCTGCGCTTTCCATCGGATACACAAAGACATAATCATTACTCATGACGGGCATGAACATATTATTATTTATATCTTCCATGCGGATCACATCAATTTCGGTATCGGTCGAGGGTTGCATCGGTAATTTGGTGTACGTGGTAGCCCACTTATTGGGAACAAATTCGATACAATGCGCGTTGGCGTTACCTTTGATCCTGATGGAATTAGGGATCGCATGGGTGATTTCACGAGACATACGTTCAACGATAAAACTACTATCGGATAGTAATTTAGAGCGTGTGACAAATTCAGAATATTGCAACACAGTAGCGCGCATAAAACTGCTGATGCCAACTCCCACAATCGAAATAATAATCAATACAAAGACTAGTTCGACTAAGGTAAAGCCTTGTTGTCTTGGCAAGCAATGAGTATTGGGTATCGCAAGTGGTGTACGCATCAAAAGTTCCTCCGCACAAAGCTCGAAGTGATTTGGTCGCCAAGTGGAGTGACAATCGCAATCGTCACTACTTTGGTGTTGCCAACTAAGGTGCCTGTGTCGAGCACATTATCACTATTGAGATCATCATCATTCACCCCATTGAGGTTGTCGTCATACATGACTACTACCGAGGCGCTGAACCCTTGATACATCGCCTCACCATTGATCAACGGTGTAAAACCTTGAGCATCCGCAATAGCGGCATTACTTAAATTTAAACCATGATAATCATCAATATCATTGAACGTCGAACGAGTTTCTCCAGTATCAGGACCTAAGTTACCACTCAAAGTACAGGCTGAAGCCGTTGTTTCATTGCATCTAACCATGCCACCGATAAAATCGGATTGCTGGTCAAATGCTTTAGCATTGATTTCATTGATCAATGACTGACTCAGTTCGGTGGCCCGGATCTGCCACATGGGATCAAACCCTTGCCTAGACTGCGGGATAATGATTGTTGCGATGATGCCTAATACCACTGCAAATACGACGATCCCAGCAATCATTTCGACTAAGGTAAAACCCGCTTGTGCGGTCTTAACAGGCATAAATCAATCCTTCGACATTGACACATACGCCATAACTGCCAGCACTATCTAAGCTAATTTTACAAGTTGTCGCACAGCTATTAGCTGTGTTACTAGGGCGACCCAGGCTATCAAATTGAATTGATTTATAGCCGGTGGCTGCGCCGTCCGCGGTAATCAAAGTTAGATCTGCAGCGGCCATTTCATCTGACTGAGTAATGATTTCTGGATACGCGGTAAAATCAATAAGGTCTTCATTGCAGGTATTTGCCGCATTGGCTAAGGAAAAGTTTTTGGTCGGCATACCATAAGCGGGTAATACCGGCACTGTAGGATCGGGGAGGCGAAAGTTGATTTGATAACAAATCGGACTGCGGGTGTCTTGCATGGCTTTGTTTTGCACTGCGCGTAAAGCACTAATCAAACGTTCTTGATGGGCCGCATAGGTAAAACCTTGTGTATCATTGAGTCGAGCAAAGGCAGTCAATCCAATGATGCTGACTATGACCATCACTGTCACTAATTCTATTAAGGTAAATCCACGTTGTGACATTACTATCCTTAGTATGTAAAACTTCCATTTGTACTATTTTTATCGGCTGGGATTAAGGAAGCTTGATAGATGTAATGAGGTTTTGTCGTGCGTGTGTTGCTAAAACAAAAAAGCCCTAACTGAATTAGGGCTTTTGGGTAGGGTAAAACAAGACTAAATAAAAATGCTAATTAGCAGCCTGCTGTTTTTAATTCGACAACGGGTGATGAGTTAGCATTAGCTGCACTGCTATAAAGTACATGACAGTGAGTTGTTGCCGTTGCTGCAACGTAAGCTGTTTGACCGGTCAATGAGACAGTCATTTCACCACTTGCAGCAGTGGTAACTAAAAAGTCAGCGCCATCAACATCCACCCATCTTTGCAAATTAGCAATAGATGCAGATGCTGCTGAAGGGTAACCGTATACGATATTAACGTTATTTGCGGTACCAGAAATTTGACTCACGTCGACGGTTGCCGTTGCATCTCGTTGTTTGCCTTTTAACGCTGCTTTGGCATAGACCAATGTTGCGCCACTTTCTAAAGACGCTTTAACACCAGCTAGGGTTGAAATTTTAGCATCGCCTTGCATATCCATAAAACGTGGAGCAGCAGTGACGGCAAGTATGCCTAGGATAACGATCACGATGATCAATTCGATGAGTGTAAAACCACGTTGTTTCATATTTATTCCTTTAAAAGTGACGTAATTATTAGAGTATTAAAGTGTAATAATCTCTAATGTTTTTATCGGTAAGATAAAATATTTGTTTAGTAAATATTATTTAAAAACGCAAAATATTTACCCTTTGATTGCACCCATCATGTCCCACATCGGCGTAAATATCCCTAATGCTAAGACGAGTACCATACCAGCAACGATTGAAATTAATATCGGTTCAATTTTTGCCGTTAAATTCTGTAAGTCATAATCCACTTCGCGCTCATAATATCCAGCGACTTCACTGAGTAAATCATCAATGCGCCCGGTTTCTTCACCGACACTGATCATTTGCATGACTAGTGGGGTAAAAAGCAGGCTGCTTTGAGCGACACGAGAGAGGCTTTCACCGCGTTCAATGTTAGCGCGCATCTCCAAAATGCGCTCTGCCATAAAACGATTATTGACCGCGTCTGCGACCAGCGATAATGCCGAGTTGAGTGGTACACCAGCACCCAGCATCATTGAAAAACTGCGCGAAAAACGGCTCAATAACGAGCGTTGGAAAATGCTTCCGATTATCGGTAATTTTAATTTAAGCTTATCCCATTGATAGGCACCGGTATCAGTTTGTAAATATTTGTAGGTGGCGAAAACAACTCCGCTAATCCCTAGGACTAAGTAATGCCACTGATACACAAAAAAATCAGACGTCGTGAGTAAGATGCGCGTCATTAACGGTAACTCAGTACCAAATTTAGTAAACATATCGGCAAAAATCGGGATGACCATAATATTCATAATGACCATCGCTGCGGTTATCGCGATCATGACAAACATCGGATAGCGGGTCGCCGTTTTGATTTGTTTACGCGTTTCTTGTTCACGTTCCAAATAGCCAGCGAGCTGCTCAAAGGAGGCATCTAATTTACCGGTGTTCTCACCAACATGAATTAACGAGATAAACAGTTGATTAAATATGTCAGGGTGATCATGCATTGCCGAAGACAAGGTGCGACCTCGCTCTAAACTTTCTTGCACACTCATCAAGGCTATTTTTAGACGTTTAGAGGTAATGGTATTAGCCAAACCTCGCACCGCACGCATAATCGGTACACCGGCATTAGCAAGTGAATACATTTGCCGACAAAACATCACAAGATCTTCGACAGTCACATTTGGCGTTAAAAATGAAATCTGATCTGGTTTCTCTAATGCTTCAATATCACTTCCGGCAACGATGTTCAACGGAATGATATTTTTGGCCATTAAGCTTTTGGCTGCCGCATTGGGATCATTGGCATCCAATGTTCCTCGGGTGATCTTCCCTCCTGCTAAGCGGCCTTCATAGCTATACTGCGGCATCTTCAAGTTCCTCTAATGTCACATTGGCCGAGCTGGGTTCTTCATCAGCGATGAATTCTACGAGTTTTAATACTTCTTCGATGGTGGTGATCCCTTGTTTGGCATAATCCAACGCGGCATTAGCAAGGGGTTTATAACCTGGAGACTTTTTGGCAGCATGGGCAAAGCCAATAGAATCATCTATTTTGAGTTTATCCATCATCTCATCGGTCATTTCAAGTAATTCAAAGACCCCGATACGACCGGCATAGCCTGTGTGATTGCATTTTTGACAGCCATCGCCTTTTTTGAAATTGATCGTATGCGCAGCAGGATCTAAATGGTGCAACCACGTCATTTGCTCATCAGTAGGGCGTGTATCGACACTACAATTATCACATATTTTTCGCGCTAAACGCTGCGCGATAATACCGCGTAATGCACTGGCAACTAGATACTCAGGAGTCCCCATATCAATTAAGCGCGTTGCCGATGAAATAGAATCATTAGTGTGCAAGGTCGATAAGACTAAGTGACCGGTTAATGCACCACGTAAGCCGATTTCAACGGTTTCTTGGTCGCGCATTTCGCCGACCATAATAATGTCTGGGTCTTGACGTAATGTGGTCCGCAAGACACGAGCAAAATCTAGATTGATCTTGTTGTTTATTTGCACCTGATTGATCCTTGGTAGACTGTACTCGACCGGATCTTCGACGGTAATGATTTTTTTCTCAGGCGTATTAAGTTCAGTCAATGCGCCATATAAGGTAGTGGTTTTACCTGAGCCTGTCGGCCCGGTTACCAAAATAAGTCCGTTTGGACGATTTAGCATGTTGGTAAATCGATGCAGTATTAACGGTGGCATACCAGATTTATCTAACCTTAAGATCCCACCAGATTGATCGAGTAAACGCATGACAACTGCTTCGCCATCTTGAATCGGCATAGTCGATAAACGAATATCAATCAGTTTGTTTTTGACCGTCATTTGCGCCCGTCCATCTTGGGGTAAACGACGCTCAGAAATATCTAAACCCGCCATGAGTTTTAAACGCAGCACTAGCGCGTTGGCGATATTTTTTTGGTTGATGATATTTTCTTGTAATACACCATCGACGCGATGACGAATACGTAAGACATTTTCATTGGGTTCAATGTGAATATCCGAGGCCTTCGACATGACGGCATCTTCGAAAATCGATTGCAATAAGCGCGATACCGCTGTGTCTTGGTCTTCACCGAGATCTGAAGTTAACGAAAATTCGTTTTGGTCTGAGTACTCTTGGGCTAGCTCTTCGGCAAACGAGGCGATTTCTTCGGTTTTGCGATAGTAGTTATCATGCGCGTTAGATAATTGGGTTTCACTGACAATCGCCAATTCTAACGTCTTGGGTAAAATCCCACCTAGAGCGTCAACGGCATTTAAATCAGCTGGATCAGCCATACCGAGCAAAAAAGAATGCTCCCGCTCTTCAATCACTAACGCACGATAACGTCGAGCTTGAATTTCAGGTAGCTTCTTGACCATATCGGGATTGATTTTGAGTTTATCAAGATCAATAAATGGGATATGTAAATGGTCAGCAAGTTGATTTAGCATTTGTGATTCAGCGACATAACCAAGATCAATTAACACCGCACCCAGTTTACGGCCGGTACGGTTTTGTTCATCTAGGGCAGCATTGAGTTGATCAGAGGTAATTAATCCATGCTGGATCAACAAATCCCCTAATCGAATCCGTAAATTATTTTTCATATTAGATCCTTTAATATGCTAATTCGTTCAGCGACAAACGTATTGACGTTGGTAGGTAAATCACTGATCAACTTGACCTGTTCATACGCAAATTTGGCATCTGCATAGTCATTTAATTGGTCGTGAGCGATGGCAATACCTAGTTGCCAACGCACGTTGTTGGGCTCTAAGCGCGATAAGACTTTGTAGTCATCAATGGCGTAGCGATGCTCACTTGCTTCGGTAAATAAACTTCCGCGAAAACTTAAAAATTCAATCGATAACTCATCTTCATTAGGCGCTACTTGCAGTAAGTTTAAGGCGACATCAGGTTGCCCTGTTTGATAGTACAGGCGCGCGAGTAACAAGCGCGACGCATGATCAAAGGGTTTGGCAGCGAGTAATGCTTGTAGAGCCTGAATTGCTTTGGGCATATCGTTACTTTGCAGTGCTAAGCGGGCTTGATCTTGTAAGCCTGCGACAAAACGAATTTCGCCATTGCTGGTGTTAATTTTCATCGAACTAGGACTGATTGGTTGAGCGACACTGCTAGCACTGAGAGTTAATTGCTCGGCAACTTGGCTCACTGTGATACTCGGAGGTACAAGTGTTGTTACCGCAGTCGTTAGCGGTTTGACAGCATCTATTGGCGTGGTAATCACAGCTTGCTCGGTAGCGACAAGTAATGCTGGACTGGCGTTAACCGAGGTCGCTTGTGTTTCTTTAGTTACAGGCGCCTTAGCTGTGGGGTTGTGCTCAAGGTCATTGATATTTTGAGTCGTCAACGTATAAGTTGTCAAAATGATAGTACTGATCACAAAACAGCCGGTGGCAATGCGATATTTAGTCAATGGATTCACCTGGTGTTTGGCTTTGGGTGAAAACGTTTCATCTTGTACATTATGGTGCGGATTTGCAGCACGGGCATTAAGATCTTTTAGCATCTGATTAACAATACTCATGGTATTTCCTTATACATGATGAGTGCGGCACACTGCATCGTTATGCCGATGGTAATAACAACAACACGCCACATAAACCAAATGTGACTAAACATGCAGTTCGCCATTGCGCCTTAACATTTAAGCGCCATGGTAAGTGTACCGGTTGGCATGCTTCGGTATCTTGGGCGGCGATTTTAACTAGCTCAGGTGTCGCCATTGTCACGCCTTTGCCATACATCAACATGAGTATTTTATGACTCAACACGTTGATAATCCGAGGTGTACCTCGGGTAGCTTGTTGAATTAAACTACACACATCTCGGCTAAAAATTTCAGGTCCTTGATAACCCGCTTTGACCATTCTATGGCGCACATAATGATAAATTTGTTCGCTGTCGAGCTCTTTTAAATGACATGAAAAGGTAATGCGTTGTTTTAGCTGACGTAACTCAGGCAATGCAATTTTTGCATCTAATTCAGGTTGCCCCAGTAACACTACTTGTAAAAGTTTTTGCGTTTCAGTTTCAAAATTGGTAATTAAGCGCAGCGCTTCCATACTTTCAACTGGCAGAGCTTGGGCTTCATCAATAACCAATACCACATGGTCGTATTCTTGGTGAAGTGCCACTAAACGCGTTTGGATTGCCTGTGTGAATTCTTGTTGATCAGAATGCAAATCTAAACTCACGCCGACTTCATTCGCTACTGCATGACGCAATTCATTGGGCGCAAGATGTGGGTTAGGAATGTAGGCGGTAAATACACTAGCAGGTAATTCATTTAATAATTTACGGCATAATAAGGTTTTACCTGTACCTACTTCACCAACCACTTTAATAAAGCCCTCACCATTTAATAATGCGTGGTTAAGGGTGACAATCGCTTCATTATGGCACTGCGCCCCAAAATACTGTTGGGTATTTGGGGTTAATGAGAACGGCAAAAAATCACAATGAAAATACTCTAAATACATGTGCTATTGTCCTTGTCCGAGGACCGTCAATTATTGAACTGACAGCCACTCATCCATTTGGTTTTTACTGCGTTTCATTTGTTGATGCCATGTTCCTGACTCCACAATGGTAGGTTTGATCAGGATAATGAGTTCTTTTTTCACTTCGCGTTGAGACTTGTTTTTAAACAAATTACCCAAAAATGGAATATTTCCTAACACTGGCGTTTGTGAATGCGTATCTTCGGTATATGACTGCATCAATCCACCGATGACTACAATTTCTCCCGACATCGCTTTGATGATCGTATCTGATTCACGAATAGTGCTTTGCGCCAAAGGTAAAATGATGTTTTCTTCATTGAGGGTAACGACTTTTTCTTGTTCCTCAGTTTCGATGACAGACGGATGAACATGTAATAAAATCGAACCATTGTCGTCAATTTGTGGTGTTACATCTAATGCAATACCAGAGAAAAACGGGGTCAACTCAATATCCGGAACGACAGAAGTCGTGGTTGAAGTAATCGTATTTTGGCTCGACACATCCGTTACAAAATACTCATCGTTACCGACTTTAATCACTGCTTTTTGATTGTTAGTAGCAGTAACACGTGGACTAGAGAGTACCTGCACATCACCTTGTGTTTCTAAGAGCGATAGTACGCCCGAGAAGTTTTCATTGACAAAAGATAGACTGCTGACTCCACCTAATGAGGCTGTGACTTGGTTACCAATATTGGCTGCTGAGGTGGATAGACCAAATGAAGTGGTGCCAATTGTTTTGGCGATCGTTGCCCAATTGATCCCTTGTTGATATTCATCTTTGAGTTCAACTTCTAAGATCCGAGCCTCAAGCACCACCTGTCGTTGCAAGTTGGTTTCTGAAATACTAAGAAAATCTCTAATACTGCGAATTTCCTCAGGTAAAGCACGTACGGTAACTAACCCTGCCTGTGGCGTCACAAAAACCGAGCGGCCTTTTTCTGTGCCAATCATGGTCTTTAAGCTGCTCGACAAATCTTTCCAAAAATTCGTTTCTGTCTTAGTCGAAATCATGGTGCCGTTGACATTTGATTGACTGTCACCTTGGCCACCAAATCCGCCTTGACCACCAATTTGAGAGCCGGAGCTGTTGCCTTGACTACCATTATCATTTTGTCCGCTTTGTGAGACACCACCTGAAATAATACTGGTTTGGGTTGAGCCATCGCGCTGCATTAATAAGTAATTGACGTTAAAGGTTTCGGTACGCATGCCGGATGGGAAAATGCGAAAAATACTCTTTTTACGTTCGATATGAAAACCATATAAATCCGACACTAACGAAAACACTTGCTCAAGTGGCACTTGCTTTAGATCCAATGAAATCGTACCGGTGACTTCTGGATGAACAGCAACGCTATAGGGTGTATCTTTAACCAGATTAGAAAAAAAGCTCGCTGCATCAATATTTTGGGCATTGATATCGTAATTTGCACTATCAATTAGTAACTCTTGTGGAGAAGATTGCGTCGGTTTGAGTGCATTGAGTACTTCATTCGGTACATTGAGTTTATTTTCCCTGGCTTTAGAATATTGCTCTGCTTCGGCGATGTTCGATGCCAGCTCAGCTGAAACGTCTGTCTTTGGTTGAGTGGCCGTACAACCCGCTAGAGAAATACCAGTGGTGGCAATTAGGATAGATAAATATTTACTGCTTAGCATAAGATTTCACTTCTTCTTCAAATACAGATAGGGTTGTCAGCTTTTTTTTGCCGCCTTCCATGCGGGCAAGAACAACATGTTGGCTATTAATAGCATGCACGACATAGTCGCGTACCTTATCTCCGACTTGCAGAGATTCGCCGTCAATCACGGTGTAATGTTGCTTGGGTGAAGCAAAAATAGCCGTGATTTTTATCGGTGTGATAGCATTAGTCGCTGCATTAACTAATGTTTTTACATTAAAGTTTTTAGGCTTTGTTGGGTCTTTAAGCTCTTGCACTGAAGCTGTTTGAGCATGCGCTGTGCACAACCCAAAACCGAGTAAGCTAGGCACGATGAGTGCCATAAATATAATATTTTTATACACCGATGAACGCCTCATTTGAACTCAACGTAAATAATTCGATTTCAACTATGGCTTGTGGATAAGCCTCAACCCGATAATTTAAGGAATGCCAATATAATTGATAGGGCATTTTTTCGATGTTGCTCAAAAACTCCTGCACATCAAAAAACTGGCCTTTAAACACCAAACGAACACCGTGCTGATATAAACTGACATCGCGCTTTTCTGCGTCATTGGCAAACAAATCAACAGGCTTAACTGATTGCATTTCGATCAGTGATAATTTGAATGATTTGCTAAACAATGACTCTAATACCTTAGGCATTTGGTCTGCGGGGATCAATTCGTTAATTTGTTCTTGAAAGTTACTATCGAGCATTTCAATGCGCGCAGTTAAACGCTCAATACGATCTTTGAGAGGTTCATTAGGATCAGTCGCAATGCGAATATTGACTTGATCTAATTCGGCTTCTAACGTATTTAATTGGTTGTAGGAAGTGCTGACAGTTGCCGATAGTGTGTCGATTTCTTTGGCAATAGGAAGCACTAACAATTCATAAGCGATATAGGCGGAAAATAATGCGGCGACGATTAAGCCTAAGATTTTTTCGCGCTGGGACATAGCGCGATATTTGATATCTAATTTTTCAATCGCAGATACTTGGCTCATGCTTATTTGCCTCCTTGCGTAGCTTGTAGTTCAAACATCAACGTGTCATCTTTGCGTAATATCTGGGCGCGATTAAATTCACGTCCTTGAAAATATGCGGTTTCGCTAAGCTTAGCGACCCATTGTGGCAACGCACTTGGCTCGGCCGTGTGGCCTGCAAATTCCATATCACCACCGACAACTTTAATCGAGGTTAACCATAAATCACTGCTGTGCTTAAGCGCCAATGCTTCGAGTAAATCAGCAAAATTATGTTTGAGTAAGGTATCGCGCGATTGTAGCTCAGCGACTAAACGTTTCTTTTGTTTCAGCTGTGCTTCTTGGATCACTGTGGTCTGAACTAATTTAGGATCTTCCACGCGGTTTTCTAATTCGGCGTTAATGACATTGAGTACAGAAGTTTTGCGATTAATTTCACTGCGTAAGGTATCCAACTCCATCGCAATCACACGCTTGTCATGATCCATGTAGCTACTGACACCAAACATAATGACAGCAGAAAAAGCCATACCAATCATCACAGTATAAATAGTCAGTAACTCTAGATGAGGCTTGAGTTCGACTGGTAATAAATTAATGGTATGCTTCATTACGCGGCCTCTACTACTGGTTTTTGTTCAACTTTATGCAAGGCTATCATCGCAGCCCCGAGTGCATTGAGACTGAATTCGTCGATATTCACATCCACGGTTATTTCTAAGCCAGGGGTTAATAAAGACACGGGCATATCAATGACTTTTTCGATATCTTCAGCCACGACTTGTTGATGATCAATTGGCAGGCGTAAAAAAATATGTTTTATGGGAGCTTGGCGTAATTGATTACTAAAATAATCGAGTGAACGTTGGATCTGGATACATAGTGATTCGATGATCCCCATGCGTAATTCATCTTTTGAAAATTGACCTAAGTTATCAAAACCTCGCAGTCGGCGCGTTAGATATAACTGATTATCTTTGATGATATTTAGACATACTTCACCACTCGTTTCTTGCACTAGCGTCAATACCGCTTCGGAATGGCTGTGCACCAGTTCGACGGTGGCAAGTTCTTCCACTACGATTTGTTTTAAATCTAATTGCAAATCAAACATTAACTGATTGAGGTTTTCAACCTGCTCGTATTCTACTGAGATGGTATTGATTTTATGCTGTCCAGACACTTGCACAGGTAAGTCAAAAAAGTCGTACGCGACAGGTTTATCAGTCGTAAGCAGTTCTTTTAATGGCCATTGCAATGCCGCATGGATTTCGTGATCGGCAACATCCGGGCGGTCAACTTGCAATAGTTGATAGTAAGATTCGGTAAAGGAGATATAAGTAGGGGTACCAGCAAGCGCATTGGCTTTGACCCAATCACTGAATTCTTTTTTAAATGTGATTTTATCGAACGTACACGCATGCGCCCAAAAGATCTGAGAGCCTTGTTTTACCAGTCCAACGACATGATGAGTATGTTTGCCAAATGAGATCCCTAAAGAGAAAATCGCATTACGTTTAGCGAGTTTAAGCTTTAGGTATTGACGCCAACTAATTTGCATTGTCATTCCTTTGCACAAGCAAGTTATTGCTTGATTCCATTGCATATTGATTCGTTTCAATATGCTCCATTAATCCTACCTTGCAAAAATCTTGCCGAAACTAAAATGGCTTTAATATTCACATTAGATAACAATTTTATCGACATTGACTAGACTTACTTTAGTCAAATTGACGCTGTGATTAAGGAATTGTGCAACATTTGCGACAACAAATTGGCAGTTATGTGTAAACGTTAGGCAACGGGCTGCCGCATGAGATACGGCAAGTGAGGTGTTTAATAAGATCCATCTACAAGGGCTTCAAGCCGTTCATGTATTTCAGCTTTAAGCTCTTTGTCTTCAATTTTATTGGCACTTATTTTGGCATTTTTGAGGTTGTCTATTGCCGCTTCGGTATGGCCTAGTTCGATTTGTAACAGTGCCATGGATAGTGCAATAGAAGACAAGTGATCTTTTGAATTAATCGCTTTTGCCTTGCTCAATGCTTTTTCGTATCCGGCAATGGCTTCTTCTAAATCGGCGGTAAAATCAGCCAATGTTTCCCATTGTTCCGGATGGTCTTTGTCGGTATCTTCGTTATCGACGCAGATCGCTTGTAATTCAGCGAATAAACCGTCAAATGCGGCTTGGTCATTGCTATTGGCCGCTTTCATTAGCTGCTCAGATAAACTATAAACCGCTTTATATATTTTTGTGTTAATCATGTTTTAATGTCTTATTATGTAAAAAGCCCTTAACAAAGGGCTTAAAGTTTTATTATTGATGATGGTTAACTTAACACTAATAACTTTATATCATTTAAAAAGGTATATCGTCATCAAATTCAAAATCAGGCTCTTTTGGCGCTTGAGGAGCTGAAGGGGCTTGTTGTGGTGGTTTGCTATAACCGCCGCCATTGCCACCTTGATTATTTTGCTGTGGTTGGCTGTAACCACCGCCATTGCCACCTTGGTTGTTTTGTTGTGGTTGGTTGTAACCGCCTGCACCCATGTTACCGCCTTGGCTACCGCCAGTGCGTCCACCGAGCATTTGCATTTGGTCTGCGATGATTTCAGTTGTGTAACGGTCATTACCTTGCTGATCTTGCCATTTACGTGTTTGTAATTTACCTTCTAGGTAAACTTGTGACCCTTTTTTAAGGTACTCACCGGCAATCTCTGCAAGACGACGATACATAGTCACGCGGTGCCATTCGGTGCGTTCTTGAGGTTGACCTTGTTGGTCTTTCCAGCTTTCACTGGTGGCCACGCTCAAATTCGCGACTGCGCCGCCATTGGGCAAATTACGGATCTCAGGATCGTTACCTAAGTTACCTACGATTATTACTTTGTTTACGCCTTTAGTCGCCATCTGCTACCTCGTGATTATTGGACTGCTTGTTGTGCTAACGTTAAGTCAAAGGTTGCGGGGTCTACTTTAAGGTAAGCCGCCTGTTCATCTTCAACCACAGTGATGTCTTTAATACCGGCTATTGCTTGTAATCGAGTTGCGATTTCAGCGACCGAGTAATTCGTTTGATTAAGGCTAAGTGTAACGCGTTTTAACCGTTCATGGTGACTTAACATTGAAATAATTATGAGCCACACAACCCCAATCAAGATACATAAAGTATACAGTGCTGTTTCAGAAAATGAACTGATCATCAGGCCAGAAATAATCCCGCCTAAAAAAGCACCAAAAAATTGAAAACTGGCATAAATTCCCATTGCACTACCTTTATTTCCCGCAGGGGCAATGCTTGAAACTAACGCGGGAATATTTGCTTCTAGGTAATTAAACCCGATAAAGAAGACAATCGCAAACGCGTATAAATAACTTAAATTCAGCATTGTATTTGCATGGTAAGCTAAACCTGCAAAACACAGAGTCATGGCGATAATACTGATTAGCATCACACCCTTGGGCTGTGTTTTGGCTAGACGCATCAGCACTACCAAACCCACAATAGAACATAATAATACTGGTAAATACCAAGTCCATTGCGCGCTTAGCCCAATACCACTGTCGCTCAATAAGCGCGGTAATTGCACAAACAAAATTGTGATAAACATATGCAATAAACACACACTGATGTTCAACAAACGCAGTTGTGGATGCACAAATAATGCTTTGATATGAGAAAGTCGCGGCAGGGTATCAGCGCTTGGTGCAATATTGGTGGCGTTGGGCACAATAAATAACACTAAACCTATGCCGGCAACGCTTAATAATGCAGTAATATAAAATATTCCGCTTAGACCATAGGAGCTTGAAAGCACAGGGCCTAGCAATAAGGCTAGGTAAAATGAAAATCCAATCGAGATCCCAATAATTGCCATGACTTTGGTGCGTTGTGATTCGCGTGTTACATCCGCTGCTAAGGCCATTACAGCACCCGCAATCGCGCCAGCCCCTTGCAAGACTCTGCCAATAATCAACCACGTCATGCTCTCAGCCATTCCAGCCACTAGACTGCCGATAGCAAAGCACACCAAGCCACCAATGATGACAGGCTTGCGCCCAATACGATCAGATAACATTCCCATTGGGATTTGTAATAATGCTTGGGTTAAACCATAACCGCCAATCGCTAAACCTACTAACCAAGGGGTATAGCCTTGGTAATCCAACGCCAAAATCGCCAATACTGGCATGACCATAAACAAGCCCAGCATGCGTAAAATGTAAATAGCAGCGAGTGCACAAGCAGCACGAATTTCAGTAGCGTTCACGGTTAGGGCTTCAAGCTTTAGGTTAGTAATAATGCGGGCATTCTAGCACATTTTTTATAAGGGTAAATGTACGACCTGAATTCAATCATCAGTCTATATCTAGCTAATAAGGCATGGGCGAGGTGATCAAAAGTCATTTCCTTACGTATGACTATGCATAATTATAAACAACTTATATATGTCGTAATCTCAAGCGATTATGTCATACTACAGGTTTTGCACATTGAAACGGTTGCATGGATAAAATAGAAGTTCGTGGTGCGCGTACGCACAACCTCAAAAACATTTCCCTAGATCTTCCTCGCGACAAGTTAGTCGTGATTACTGGCCTTTCTGGATCGGGTAAATCCTCTTTAGCTTTTGATACATTATATGCCGAGGGTCAACGACGTTACGTTGAGTCTTTGTCTGCCTATGCGCGTCAATTTTTATCAATGATGGAAAAACCCGATGTCGATCACATCGAAGGGTTATCACCTGCCATTTCAATCGAACAAAAGTCGACATCTCACAACCCACGCTCAACAGTCGGTACGATTACCGAGATCTACGATTATTTACGTTTAATGTTTGCTCGAGTCGGCGTGCCTCGCTGTCCTGATCATGATGTACCGTTAGATGCACAAACTGTATCGCAAATGGTTGATCGCGTGTTAGCTATGCCAGAAGGCACTAAGTTGATGTTACTGGCTCCGGTGATCCAAGACCGTAAAGGTGAGCATCTTAAAACCTTAGAAGGCTTATCTGCACAAGGGTTTATTCGTGCACGAATTGATGGTGAGGTATGTGATTTATCCGATCCTCCGCCACTCGATTTGCATAAAAAACACACTATTGAAGTGGTCGTAGACCGTTTCAAGGTACGCGACGATTTACAACTGCGTTTAGCCGAATCTTTTGAGACGGCCCTAGGGTTATCCGGTGGCAATGCTAAAGTGGCATACATGGATGATACGGACGCTGAAGAAATCATTTTCTCCGCAAACTTTGCTTGTCCGCACTGTGGTTATTCGATTAGCGAATTAGAGCCGCGCATGTTTTCGTTCAATAACCCTGCTGGTGCTTGTCAAACGTGTGATGGCCTTGGTACAAGACAGTTTTTCGACCCCGCTCGAGTAGTGAGTAATGTAGAGTTGAGTTTATCTGGCGGTGCGATCCGCGGTTGGGATAAGCGCAGTTATTATTACTTCCAGATGCTACAGTCAGTTGCCGAGCACTACAAGTTTGATTTGAGCATTCCGTTTAATGAGCTAGATAAAAAATCCAAAGACATCATTCTTAATGGCTCAAAAGGCACTAGTATCAGCTTTAAATACATCAATGAACGCGGCGATATTATGCAGCGCAAGCATCCATTTGAAGGGATCATTCCCAATATGGAGCGCCGTTATAAAGATACAGAGTCTAACGCCGTACGTGATGAGCTGTCTAAATACCTTGCTCAACAGCCTTGTTCTACTTGTGCTGGCTCACGTTTACGTTTAGAAGCTCGCAACGTCTTTATTGAAAAAACCAATTTGCCTACAGTGGCACATATGTCCATCGCTGAATGTTTAGCATTTTTTGAAAACTTAGCGTTAACGGGTCAACGTGCTGCGATTGCTGAAAAAATCTTAAAAGAAATCAAAGACCGCTTAAACTTCTTAGTGAATGTTGGTCTTAATTATTTATCGTTAGAGCGTAGCGCCGACACCTTATCGGGCGGTGAAGCACAGCGTATTCGCTTGGCCAGTCAAATTGGTGCAGGTTTAGTCGGCGTCATGTATGTGTTAGATGAACCATCGATTGGTTTGCATCAACGCGACAATGAACGTCTATTAAAAACTTTACGTCATTTACGCGATTTGGGTAACACGGTGATTGTGGTTGAGCACGACGAAGATGCAATTAAAGAAGCCGATTATATTATCGATATTGGTCCAGGAGCCGGAGTACACGGCGGTGAAATCATCGCACAAGGCTCACTCGAAGACATTAAAAATGCGGAACAGTCATTAACCGGTAAATACTTATCGGGTCGTGAAGGCATTGCCATCCCACCTAAGCGTAACAAAGCCAAAAATAATGAATGGCTAGAGTTAACGGGAGCGACGGGCAACAACCTACAAGATGTAACACTGCGCGTGCCAACCGGCATCATGACCTGTGTTACTGGTGTGTCTGGCTCTGGTAAATCGACTTTAATTAACGATACGTTTTATAAAATTGCCCAACGCGAACTAAATAACGCAACCTTGGGTGAGCCGGCACCTTATAAGACGATGACAGGTTTAGAGCTACTCGACAAAGTCGTCGATATTGACCAAAGTCCAATTGGCCGTACACCGCGCTCTAATCCGGCAACGTATGCAGGAATTTTTACGCCTATACGCGAAATGTTCGCCGGTACGCAAGAAGCTCGCTCAAGGGGTTACAAGCCTGGGCGCTTTAGTTTCAACGTCAAAGGTGGCCGTTGTGAAGCGTGTCAGGGTGACGGTGTTATTAAAGTAGAAATGCATTTCTTGCCGGATGTATATGTGCCATGTGATGTGTGTAAAGGTAAACGCTATAACCGTGAAACCTTAGAAATACGTTATAAAGGCAAAAACATTCATGAGATCTTAGAAATGACCGTTGAAGATGCGCGTGAGTTCTTTGATGCTATTCCGGCAATCAACCGCAAACTACAAACCTTAAAAGATGTGGGTTTATCCTATATTTGTTTAGGTCAAGCGGCGACGACGTTATCGGGCGGTGAAGCTCAGCGGGTTAAGCTAGCCAAAGAGTTATCCAAACGCGATACTGGTCAAACTCTGTATATCTTAGATGAGCCGACTACCGGTTTACATTTCCACGATATCAAGCAATTGTTAGAAGTACTTAATCGCTTGCGTGACGCGGGTAATACGATGGTGGTGATTGAGCATAACTTGGATGTGATCAAGACTGCGGATTGGGTTATCGATCTGGGTCCTGAAGGCGGTTCTGGTGGTGGTCAAATCATCGCTCAAGGCACGCCAGAGGAGGTTGGTGAAGTTGCAGCTTCGCATACAGGTCGATTCTTGCAGCCAATGCTGACTAGTCAATAATTGACTAGATAAAAATCCAGTATGAATAAAAGGGCGGATCTTCGCCCTTTCATATTTACAACCCTTACTCGTAAGCCAGTACTTCGACACCTTCTAATGTATATCCCACTGTCGCAATATCACCACTCCAACCATCGGTAGATAATTTACCGACTACCCAAACGGCATCATATAAATTATCAATCGGCACGCCGTTTTTAAAGGTCACATAAACAATTTGATTAGATGGCGGTGGCGGAACATGAATACAGGCTCCGAAATAAGGCACTAATAAAAACTCTGTCGTTAACTCCGCAGTACCTTCTAGTGGCACAACAAATCCTGGGATCTTCACAAACTGGCCATTGAGCTTAGGTAATACCGGAGCATTCGGCGCAGCTTGTGACATATTATTTAGATGATCGACGGTCACTTCAGGTGCAATGAACCCTTTGGGTACCATATCTTCCCAATAAAGTTCTTTGGGTTCAGGCTGCGCAGCATATACACCCACACTGATTACCGTGAACAGCCAAACACTTAACCACAAACGGACTTGTACAAAATGACGGAGCATAAAATTCTCTAACTATTTAAACGTTGTAATAACCCAAACACGCTTCGACTTCATTGGCTGAACCAATGATCACCGGCACGCGTTGATGGATCTCAGTTGGCATCACTTCCATGATCCGACCTTCACCGGTTGAGGCTAAACCGCCTGCTTGTTCCATCAAAAATGCCATTGGGTTGGCTTCATATAACAAGCGTAATTTACCCGGCTTATTCGGATTGCGTTTATCAAATGGATAGGCAAAAATCCCACCGCGACATAATACACGATGAATGTCACCCACCATAGCTGCAACCCAACGCATGTTGTAGTCTTTGCCGCGAGGGCCTTCAGTACCAAGGATCAAATCAGTTACATAATCTTGAATAGGTTGTTCCCAATGACGCTGATTGGAGGCATTTATAGCAAATTCACTCGTATCTTTGGGGACTTGCAAATTTGCTTCAGTCACTAAGAAACCACCGTGGGTTTTATCTAGTGTATATAAGTGCGTGCCACGGCCTGTAGTCATTGCGAGCATAGTCGAAGGACCATACAAGACATATCCTGCAGCAACACTTTGTGTGCCTGGCTGTAAAAAAGCAGAAGGATCATCTGCATCCATCCATTGTGGTGCATGAGTGATGGAGAAAATAGTGCCGATTAAACTATTGATTTCAGTGTTAGATGAACCATCTAGCGGATCAAAGCTCACTAAGTATTTACCTTCAGGGTTACACGCGACGACGTCATCTTCTTCTTCGGAGGAAATGGCTTTAACGTAACCTGACTCGCTTAATGTATCTTTAAGGATTTGGTTGGAGATGACATCGAGTTTTTTTTGTGTTTCACCTTGGACATTTTCAGACAAGGTTGAACCGAGTACGCCAGCTAACGCCCCTTGAGAAACGCGAAAAGAAATTTCTTTGCAGCCAGCCAGTAAAGTCCGGATTAATAATATGAGTTCGAGCGGCGCACCATCTTGCTGTAATTGCGAATTGAGTCGTTTCATGACAATAAAACCTTTATTAATTAATAGAGTAGGGCACAGAGGAGCAATGGCTCCATAGGAAAGGATTATTGTTTTTATTGTACTTTCCCTGTACAGCTAGTGTACCTACTTTTAACACGGATGTTAACTCGGATATAGATCCGATATAGCCGGTTGGTAGGTTAACAGGGTATAATCTGCTAAAGTATTACGATTATTTTTCATCTAGCCAATAAGAATCCAACATGCATGTACATATTTTAGGAATTTGCGGTAGTTTTATGGGCGGTATTGCTGCGCTTGCCAAATCATTAGGTCATACGGTGACAGGTTCCGACCGTAATGTTTACCCGCCGATGTCTACGCAATTAGAAGCGCTCGGCATTACCTTGACCGAAGGTTACGATGTATCTCAATTTACCCCTGAGCCAGATATGGTGATCATTGGTAATGCAATGTCCCGTGGTAATCCGGCGGTTGAATATGTTTTGGACCGTAACCTACCTTACACTTCCGGTCCACAATGGCTACTTGATAATTTACTCAAAGACCGTTGGGTGCTAGCCGTAGCAGGTACGCATGGCAAAACCTCCACGGCAAGTATTGCTGCTTGGATCCTCGAATATGCCGGTTACACACCGGGCTTTTTGATCGGAGGCGTACCCGAAAACTTCGGCGTATCTGCACGCATTGGTGAGGGAAACTTTTTTGTCATAGAAGCAGATGAATACGACAGTGCTTTTTTTGATAAACGCTCCAAGTTTGTCCATTACCGTCCACGTACCTTAGTGCTCAATAATTTAGAGTTTGATCATGCGGATATTTTTGATGATCTCAATGCAATTAAAAAGCAATTCCATCACTTGGTGCGCTCTGTTCCGGCCAACGGTTTGATTTTGTCAGAAAAGCACGACAACAATATGCAAGACGTATTAGAAATGGGCTGTTGGACGCGCCAAGAATTTATTTCCAAAGATTGGACGGCACAAAAAACGCAAGCCGATGGTGGCCGCTTTGAAGTCTATTACCAAGGTCAGTTACAAGGTGAAGTGCACTGGGAGTTGATTGGTGATCACAATGTCCATAATGGACTGATGGCGATAGCGGCGGCGCATAATGTGGGTGTGACCACTGAAATCGCAATTGCGTCGTTAAGTGAATTTGTCAATGTAAAACGACGTATGGAAATCAAAGGTAAGGTCAATAATATTACCGTTTATGACGATTTTGCCCATCACCCTACAGCGATTAAAACCACGGTTGAAGGCTTGAAAGCCAAGGTTGGCGTGCAGCGTATTTTAGCCATATTAGAGCCGCGCTCAAACACCATGAAACTCGGTATTCACAAAGATCAGTTGACTGATTCATGGGCCCAAGCGGATGAAGTCTATATCTTTGAACCGGCTAATTTGAGCTGGTCAATTGATGAAGTCGCACGTGATAGTAAAGCACCGGTGCACAACTACCAAGATGTTGAGAAGCTAGTTGCAGCAGTAGTTAAAGAAGCACAACCATCGGACCATATTTTAGTGATGAGTAACGGTGGTTTTGCTGGTATTCATGGCAAATTACTCGACGCGTTAACGCGCAAATATGAGGACCAATAACATGAGTCTTGCACCTGTTTCTAGTATCACTGCGTGGGATAAGCGCATTACCTTAGCCATCACAGGCGCTTCGGGTACACCTTATGCGCTGCGTTTATTGGAGCTATTAGTCAAAGCAGAATTTCAAGTTTATGTACTTATTTCGTCTGCAGCAAAAGTGGTAATGGCTACGGAAGAAAATCTAAAAATACCCAGCAAACCCGAGGCGGTGAGTGCGTTTTTTACGGAACGTTTTTCAGCTAAATCTGGTCAGATTATTGCCTGCGGTAAAGACGAATGGTTTTCGCCTGTTGCATCAGGCTCTGCTGCGCCCAAACAAATGGTAGTCTGCCCTTGCTCTACTGGCACATTATCTTCAATTGCTACGGGAGCCAGCGATAACCTGATCGAACGTGCCGCTGATGTCGTAATCAAAGAGCGTGGACAGTTGATTATTGTGCCGCGTGAAATGCCATTTTCGACCATTCATCTAGAAAACATGCTGAAGTTATCGCAAATTGGCGTGACTATCATGCCTGCTGCGCCGGGGTTTTATCATGAACCTAAAAGTATTGCGGATTTAGTCGATTTTGTGGTGGCGCGTATTTTAGACCATGTGGGTGTAGATCAAACGATTATGCAACGTTGGGGTTATAAGCCAGCGTAACACGTATTTTTACCAATTATTATTACTTTAAGGATTGTAAACATGAAACAAATCATGGTGTGTTTGTTTGTAATGAGTAGTTTAATGAGTGTGAGTCAGTCGGCATTGGCGTGGGGTAAAATTGGTCACCGTGTCACTGGCGAAATTGCGACTCAGCATTTGAGTCCCAAAGCGATGGCTGCCATTGCCGAATTATACCCAAACCACACATTAGCGGAAATTTCTGCATTAGCCGATTTTAATCGCTCTAACCCTGCTGAATTTTGGCAAAAAGAATCCACTGCGTATCACTATGTGACTGTTCCAGATGGTAAAACGTATAAAGAAGTTGGCGCACCTGAAAAAGGCGATGCGTACACGGCATTGATGATGTTTAGTAATCAAGTGATTAATACGCGCTTATCGGTCGCAGAGCGTCAAACTGCATTGCATTTTATTGTGCATATTATTGGTGATTTACATCAACCGCTGCATGTGGGTAATGGTGAAGACCGAGGCGGCAATGATGTCCGTTTGGAGTTTTTTTGGGAACGTTCTAACCTACATCGAGTATGGGATAGCGGTATTATTGAACAACAAAAATTGTCTTACACTGAATACACTGATTGGTTATCACGTAAAATGACAGCAAAGACAGTTGCCCAATGGATGGAGCCTGATCCTATGGTGTGGATCAAAGAAAGTTATGATATCCGCAAAGGGATCTACACAAAAAACGAAAAAGAAAACTACCGTTATGTGTACAAACATTTAGATACGCTTAATCAACGCCTAGCTCAAGGCGGAGTTAGAATTGCAGCATATTTAAACGAATTGTTTGAGTAAATCAGCACGCATTTTATTATTTGCTGTAGATTATTAAATCAAGCAAGGACATTGCTACTAAATTCTGTGGTTTTGTGCTTGCTTTTTGCGTTCAGGTTACCGATCATAGCCTTAATTAAAAAGTAATAGCGATGTATAGGGTTATGGGCATTCCCACTGTATGTAACAAACGAGTTCAGATTTGGTGTCTGTTAGGCATGCTCCTTGGTAGCATGTTAATCAGTGGCTGTGGTCAAAAAGGACCACTGCGTTTACCGCCACCACCACCTGAAGAAAACCAGCCAAACCAGAATGATACATTACCCCGCTGCCACACTTAACCTTGTTGACACAAGTAGTAACATAAGTACTGATATAAGTAGTGGAAAAAGCAAAGCAGAATAAGTAGAGAACAAATTATGGATTTTTTTGATTACCAAAACGGTACGCTACATGTTGAAGATGTATCACTTGCCGATATCGCCAATACCCACGGTACGCCGACATATGTGTATTCACGCAAAACACTAGAACGCCATTGGCGCAAATTTGATGAAGCCTTGGGTGATCACCCCTCACTTGATTTGTTTTGCGGTCAAAGCCAACTCTAATATTGGTGTGTTGAGCGTACTTGCGAAACTTGGTTCTGGCTTTGATATTGTGTCTGGAGGCGAGTTACAGCGTGTGCTTGCTGCCGGTGGTGATCCGCGTAAAGTGGTCTTTTCAGGTGTGGGTAAAACCGCTCCAGAGATTGAACTAGCTTTAACGCATGATATTTTGTGTTTCAATGTTGAATCGTTTGCCGAGCTGGACCGCATTAATGCAGTGGCAGCTAAAATGGACAAACGCGCGCGCATTTCGTTGCGTATCAATCCAGATGTAGATGCAAATACACACCCGTATATTTCTACCGGGTTAAAGGCGAACAAATTTGGTATAGCGCATACCAAAGCGGTGGAAACTTATTTATATGCCAAAGCATTATCACATCTTGAAATCAAAGGCATGGATTGTCATATAGGCTCTCAGTTAACCGAAACAGCGCCTTTTGTGGATGCATTAGAACGCTTACTTGGTTTGGTCGATGAGTTGGCTGAAAAAGGGATCACTATCGAACATCTTGATGTCGGTGGTGGTTTGGGCGTCACGTATGCTAATGAAACGCCACCACAACCGGCTGAATATGCCTCTGCTATTGCACAAAAAATGCAAGGTCGAGAGCACATGAAACTCATCATGGAGCCAGGTCGTGCCATTGCAGCAAATGCGGGTGTGTTATTGACCAAAGTTGAGTTTTTAAAACAAAACGAAGATAAGCACTTTGCGATTATTGATGCGGCGATGAACGATTTGTTACGTCCAGCACTGTATTCAGCATGGCAGGGATATCGTCCCGGTAACACCCCGAACTGACGTTGCTGCTGCTGTCTATGATGTCGTAGGCCCGGTCTGTGAAACGGGGGATTTCCTTGGTAAAGATCGCGAACTTGCTATCGTCCCAGATGACATTTTGGCGGTCAAAAGTGCAGGAGCATATGGTTTTGTGATGGCATCAAACTACAACACTCGAGCTCGTCCTGCAGAGATCATGGTCGATGGTGATAAGGTACATGTGGTACGCGAACGCGAAAAGATCGAAGATTTGTGGCACAACGAGTACAAAGTCCAGTAAACTAAGCGTAATTATTAAAATTTAAGGCTGCCAATAATGTTGGTTGAATTCACCAAGATGCATGGTCTTGGTAATGACTTTATGGTGGTGGATTGCATCACCCAAAACATCTATTTTTCTCCGGAGCGGATTCCAGCAACTGGCTAATCGCAACTTTGGTATAGGCTTTGACCAACTATTGTTGGTTGAGCCGCCATACGATCCAGACCAAGATTTTCACTATCGTATTTTTAATGCTGATGGCTCCGAAGTCGAGCAGTGCGGTAATGGTGCGCGCTGTTTTGCACGTTTCGTTAAAAACAAAAATCTCACTCACAAAAATAAAATCTCCGTGAGCACTAAAGCCGGTAAGATCATGCTTTATCTTGAAAAAGATGGGCAAGTTACCGTCAATATGGGCAAACCCAAATTTGCACCTGAAGACGTCCCGATTAAAGCGCAAAAAGAAGAAAAAACCTATATTATTCGCGAGCAAGACCAAACCTTCTTTTGTGGTGCGGTTTCAATGGGCAACCCTCACTGCGTTTTAATTGTTGATGATATCGATAACTTCGATGTGCAAGGTGTCGGTGCGTTATTAGAATCGCACGAGCGCTTTCCACAAAAGGTCAATGTGGGCTTCATGCAAATCATTGATGAAAATAACATTAAATTACGTGTGTTTGAACGTGGTGTCGGTGAAACGATGGCATGTGGCACGGGGGCGTGTGCAGCCGTAGCGATAGGTCAAACACAAGGTAAATTAAGCCAAGAGGTGAATGTCACCTTACCAGGTGGTCCTTTAACTATTCGTTGGCAAGGTCCTGAGCATACATTAAAAATGACCGGTCCTGCTGAACATGTTTTTGATGGAAAGATATTTTTATGAGTCAAGCTGAGACAGCTCCGCAACTAAGTGCTCAACAAGTGGCAGAATACTTAAGTGATAATACGGAGTTCTTCGTTGAATATCCCGAGCTTACTGCTGAATTGATTATTCCACATCAACAACGTGGTTCGGTGTCCTTGGTGGAGCTACAAGCGGAGCAATTACGCTCACAATTACATCAACAGCGTCAAGAGTTAGCTGCGCTGATCCGTAATGCCGATAATAATGAACAGTTATTTCAAATTTACGCTCAACTGCTGCAGCGTTTGTACACATGTGATACGTTAACTGCCGTCGAAGAGGCGTTACAAGCTTGCTTTAAAGGTCAGCTTGCATTGGCCAATGTCTGTGTACAGTTGTTTGTTAAACATAGTGACTATGCTGATTTTAAACATCATGCGTTAATTGATAAACGCTTTAAGCATTCCGATTTCTTTTTTGGACGCTTATCACAAAACGAAACCAAACAAATTTTTAATGATGTGTCAGTAGAGTCGTGTGCATTGATGTTGATCGGTGATAAACAAGCATTAGGTTTGTTCGCAGTTGGCAGTGATTCTGCAACGCATTTCCATCCAGAAATGGACACGTTATTTTTGTTACAACTCAAGCAGTTGTTAGAGCAAGTGCTTGCCCGTATTCTCGTTCGCCCAGAGTCGTAGTTACTACTTCCATGACAACCCCAACCCACTCGACAACGATTCATGATGATGAGTGGGTATTTGCATTCGCACAAATGCTCAAAGTAGAACGCCAATATTCTATCCACACGCAGCAAGCTTATGTGTCTCATATCTTGGTAAGTAAAGACTTACTTACTTTGAATGCATGGGAAAACCTGAGTGTAGAGCAAGTTAAACGTATTGTTGCCTTATCCAAAAAACACGGATTAAGTGCTCGTAGTATCGCCTTACGCTTAAGTGCATTACGTCAGTTTGGTGCATTTTTAGTTGAACAAGGTGTCTTACAACAAAATCCTGCTGAGTCGGTTAACGCACCTAAGATGGGCAAACCCTTACCCAAACATTTACACGTTGAACAGCTCGATGGACTACTGACATTTACCCCTGAAACCGTTCATCAAGCCCGCGATAAAGCGATGTTCGAATTAGTCTATGGTTGTGGGCTACGCTTATCTGAAGTCACTGGTTTAAATTGTTTAGATGTACTGGATGATCATATTCTCAACGTCAATGGTAAAGGTGGTAAGCAACGT
>CM062293.1:434196250-434362858 GCA_031216915.1 Pictodentalium vernedei
GCCCCCCCCCCCCCCCCCCCCCACCAACACACACAAGGAGAGATTTATTTATTATCGACGCTTTCAACAGCCAGGGGCATGTCATGTAGGGTAGTTCCCTTGGTGGAGGAAGAACCGGAGACAACCACTGAGCAGCGGCGAGCAACCGCCAAGTTCTCCAACATACTAACCCGACAGAATTAGAGTCAGAGCGGTTGAAGGCACGTGCACCATCGACGTGCAGTACGCCCTAGCACATAATGCCACCGTGACCTCACGTCAGGCCACGTGGACAATTGGGATTAAGTGTCTTGCCTAAAGACACAGCGCGGGTCAGAATCGAACCGTCGATCTCTATGTTTCAAGCTCGATACTCTAACAAATGAGCTACCACGCTCTCATAATTATATAGTAGGTATATAATTATATAGTAGGTAGCTGTACATGTTGGTCGTGGAACACATTATTCATTTTTTTCTTCCAAACTAAAGGGCTTATGACACTCGTTTGAACGAGCTCGTCGAGCTCTTTTCGATGCGATATCATAAACTATGGTTTGGGAGAAAAAATTATGAACATAAATTTTGAGTGGCGAATTTTGTATATTACACGGACGGTTTGTGTCGCTGCGGTGGGTAAAAGGGTTATCATGATTAGGCCAATATATACGGTGTACCGATAACTTGTGCACTTCTTAGAAATAGAATTAAATGGTGTCAATAATATAACAATAATGCAATGCATGAATACTGAAGCTCTAGAAAATTGGTTTTTACTGTGTAGAGCTAGGATCCCAAATTGTGTGTGTGTTGGGGGGGGGGGGGGGGGGGGGGGCATTAATATTGCGAGGGTCGAGAACGACATACCACAGGCATGTCTCGAGGTTTGAGGCAGGGAACGGAGAGTTTGGTACGCCCTCCCATTGGTGGGGTCCGGGGGTTTTTCCAAATTATAAAGCTCTGGGGCCCATTTTGGGCATCTTGAGAGAAGGGAGGGTTGGGAATTATAAGTGGCAGTTTGATTTTTGTGGGGGTGGGGTGGAGGTCAATGTTATTGGATGGGGTGTCCCCCCTCCCACCCCACCCCCACCCACCCCCACACCCATGCCGCTTCAGCACTAAGTTTTTCAATAAACTTCTCATTTTGTTCACTGACAGATTGAGCTGAACATGGAATATGAAGCATGACTACTATAGTCATCACTGGTATAGGGAATTTATTTAATTATTTATTGGTGTTTAAAGTCACTTTTGTGAAGCTATATACTGTTGTCTTCAACTTGCGTTAGAACTCTATATGTAACTCAAATTCTGCCGGGTTAGTACGTTGGAGAGTTCGACGGTTGCTCGCCGCTGCTCTGTGGTTCTCTCCGATTCTTCGGTTCTTCCTCCACCCGTAGAACTACATTACACGACATGACCCTGGCTGCTGAAAGAGTCGTCAAATTCCAATAAATAAATAAATAAATAAATAAATAAATAGATAGATAGATAAATAAATAAATCTCGCCTTGTGTGTGGAGGGAAGGGTGTGGGGAGGGGTGGCAGTAAGTTTATTACGCTTTTGTTGTTTAATTTGTCTGTGTGAATTCCATCTCATTTTTCTGTTTTCCATCCTTTCTCAGTGGCGTTAAACCGGGGGGGGGGGGTGTAAGGGGGATATTTACCCCCCCCCCCCCCCCCCCCCCCCCAAAAAAAAAAAAAAAAATCAAAAAATTATTAACCCATGGTCCCGATTAAACTCGTGTAGATGTTTGAAGTCAGTCCAAAACAAAACACAAACGAAGAGGTTGACCAAACGGATAAATTCAGAAGCTAGCCTATTTACGAAACGAGCAGAGAATTCGAATTGATAGTGTCACAGTGGCCTCAGAATCACTGAGAACGCGAGTTTTGGCCCCCATATTTTTCAAAATTTTCCCAGGGAAGGGCCCCCGGACCCCGCCAACGAGAAGAGGATACCATATCTGGTGCTCTCCCCCACCTCGCCACTGTGCGACTCAAATCATGCTACTGTCAGCACAATGGGCGCCCCTTTTGCATGGATCTCCGCCTTGATACCCCTCTCCCAATATTTTTACCTTCTCACGTCCCTGTCCTTGTTCTATTAGTATGAGCGTTAAATACATTTGTCGTAATTACCTTTTACAACATATGCGAGGGTGGGGGAGGGGGGTTAGGTATTTCGCGGGCATTGGTGGGATGCTTTGGGAAGGAGATGTGTTTGCCGTGTTTTACATCCACAGTATTAAACACACGCGTAAGATATGTACACTGTTTTGGGGCTGAGGCTACAGTCGTGTTTTGAGTGCCGTGTGTCGAAAATTGTTCCACATACGGTGTGGGGGAGGGGCGGGTGGGGGGGGGGGGGGGCAGCGAGTTTATTACGCTATAGTTGTTTCATCTGTTTGTGTGAATTCCATCTCATTTTTGGTGTTTATTGGTATGAGAGTTATATGCGCTTATCGTAATTATCTTTGACAACATGTGCGAGGGAGAGGAGCGGTATTTCACGGGCATGGTTGGGATGGTTGGGGTGGGTAGGTGTTTTTCCCATGTATTACATCCAGAATATTGAAAACACGCGAGATACATAAACTGTTTTGGTGGTGGGGGCTATATGTTTCAGGTCATCAGAGTCACGTGATTTTATCTCGAGATAACGAGATGTTTTCTCGTTATAACGAGATCTTTTCTCGTTATAACGAGATCTTTTCTCGTTATAACGAGATACTTTCTCGTTATAACGAGATACTTTCTCGTTATAACGAGATGTTTTCTCGTTATAACGAGATACTTTCTCGTTATAACGAGATGTTTTCTCGTTATAACGAGATAGTATCTCTTTATAACGAGATGTTTTCTCGTTATAACGAGATCGTATCTCGTTATAACGAGATCGTATCTCGTTATAACGAGAAAAAAAAAAATATTTGAGTGTCCTAAATCAGCCACCGTAGAAGGGAGACAAGAACAAAGTTCGAAAAATCTTTACCCAACGCAGACGATATCAAAATTTATTATTTTCAAAATTAGTTTTTCAGATTTTCCCCAGATTTCAACAAAACTATATCATGTGACCCCTCACTGGAACGAGCTCGTACCAATGAGGGGTCACATGATATAGTTTTGTTGAAATGTTTGAAAATTATTTTTTCAACTGCTGAATTTGTATATTACGAGGGCATAAGCAGACGATTCCTTGGATAAAGGGATAATATTATTCATTCGGGGCTACAATTAAATAACTGAAGACATCTTGAAAATCAAAATTGTGGGTAAATCAATGATGACGATAAACCGATATTTTTGTAATTACACCGGTATAGAATCGATATTGATTTGAATACCGGTATATATCGGTTTATCGATATACCGTGCAGCCCTAATCGAAGGAAACATTTTCGATTGGATAAAGGGCCTTTCTTTGGGGGAGGCAACAGAAAGTGATGATCAATGGAGCAGAATCGAAAAGCCACAGTGTCATCAGTGGCATACATCAGGGCAGAGTATTGGGACCCATGCTATTTGTTCTATACATATATGACCTTCCTGACATAATTTAATCAGAAGTAATTATGTTCGCAGATGACACTAAGGTCTTCAGAGCAAGTAAAGGAAAGGATGATGTGGACTCATTACAGCATGATCTTAACAATTTACAAGAATGGTCAAATAAATGGCTTCTTGGCTTCCATCCTGAGAAATATGTCACTATGAACGTTGGGAGAGAAGTTACTAGTCCGGAATACAGCTTGAGAAGACAGGAAGGGGGAGACAAGCCGGCTGAAGAATGTTAAAATCGAAAAAGACATAGGAGTCGTGACAGACAGCAAATTAGAGTTCAATCACCACATAAATGAGAAAGTAAACAAAGCTCAAGTGGTACTAGGTGCGATGAGAAGATCCTTCACACACCTAGATAATCATACTATGACGAAACATCTTTACAAAAGGACTCGTCCGATCACAGCTGGAATACGCTCAACCGGCATGGAAACGACACAGGCAACTACAAATTGACTGGTTGGGAACTATCCAGAGAAGAACAACAAAGCTAGTACCCGGACCAAAAGATTTAACTTATGAAGAAAGACTGAAGAAACTAGACATACCAAGTTTCGAATACAGAAGACACCAGGGGGATATGGTAGAATGTTTTAAGATCTCCAACAACCATGACCAAGAAGTAGCACAAATATTAACAGAAAGCGCCAAAACAAGAACAAGGGGACATAACTTCAAATTATACAGAGAAGCATGCAGTAAAGGCACTAGGAAATTCTTTCAGGCAGAGAGTAGTGGATCCATGGAACCATCTACCTGAAAATATTATACATGCCAACATACAGAATCAATTTAAGAACAAACTCGACAAATACTGGAACCATCAAGAAGTCAAATACAATTACAAGTCAAGACTGAGAGGTCTTCGAATGAGTAAAAATAGCTTAAATTTCTCTGTAACTGACAATCATTTCGGTGAAGTAAATATGGAAGTGGGTAAAGTGGCCGAAGAAGATTGCCAGCGCCCACGAACAGCATAATGTATCATAAGATCAAGTGGCACACGAGTAAGGACTGCATGGCAAACCACTGAATACGAAAAGACTACATGGAAAATGCCTCCAGGTGAAAATATTGTAGGATTCCATGCTTTAAGAACGCCTGCTAGTCAATATAACTGGAGTGGGGGAAGAGTAAAGTTTTCAGATATCATGCCTAATAAATATTAGTAGTTGGAGATGTGTAGATCGGCCCCGGTTGGGGGAACCCCGGCGGGAACCCCGGGACTGATGTCATGCCACATGACCCAGTGGCGTGAATCACATGTAACGGACTCTGATAAGAATCCCATTTACGGGATCCCTTTTTGAGAATCCCTTTTTGGAAAACGTCTGTGGCCATGGAATCCCCATTTTATGAAATGAGTCGAAGAGTCGTATGTGGAGTCACTCGATCGAGCAATTGCTCTATAACACATATGTTAGATGGGATTCGAGTCATTCGAGCAATATCTTGTCAGTAACTGCTAGATAGCTTATAAGTGGAATTTGGCATATGTATATCTTGGGATGGCTTAGAAGGGTGGGCCAAATAGGTAACAGTATCCTTAGATAAGTATCCTAGGAAAAGTATCCCTGAAAGGCATCCTCAAATAATACAATGCCAGGCCATATGTATCCTCAAATACAGAAATGAGTCGAAGAGCAATATGTGTGCGAGTCGCTCGAACGAGCAGTTGCTCGATAGCTCATTTGCTGGATGGACTTCGAGTCATTCAAGCAGTATGTGGAGTCACTCGATCGAGCAATTTGCTCTAAAGCTCATTTACTCGGCGGGCTTCGTGTCATTCAAGCAATGACTTTTCAGTAACTGACTGATAGCTTATAAGGGGAGTTTCGGATAGGTATGTCTTGGGGTGGCCCAGTATGTTCCCGAGGCTGAATGTTCCCGAGGCCGAATGTTCCCAAGGCCGAAAAGACCCGCTCCCGAAGAGCAGTATGCGTGAGTCACTCGAACGAGCAATTGATCTATAGTTCATTTGCTTGATGGGAATCGAATTGTTCCAGAAATGACTTAGCAGTAACTACTCGATAGACTCTTGGCTTCAGGAATCAAACAGGCTTTCGTTGTACACAAGAGAAATAACTCTGCATATAGGTTATGGGAAACCAAGTATTGGTGATTATAAGACTTGGACGAGGGAACCGTGGATAGTTGGGACTAGATAGATTGTTAGTGTTAGAGTAGCATCTGTACTAGGCATAAAATGGGACTGTAGGAAACAGTTCTCCTAATAAATAGAACATACCCCAGGAGATATCTCTGTACTGTAGCATTACCTGCTAGCCTTACATGCTCAAAATGGGGTTTCATATCAAATAAAAGTGCATTTTTGTGGTTTGGGTGGATTATTTGGTGGTTGTTTGTGGTAATTAGATATGCTCCCATTGAATCGAAAACCCTTGTTATTGAGAAAAAAAGCCCAAAATGGGGCTTTACCAATTTCGTTTCGGTAGTTTGGGGTGGCTTTTGGTGATTTGGAGGAATTATCGGGTTTATTTGGGTAATTCTCCGAACCGGGTAAATTACTCTTGTACAAGAGAACATACGCCCGAACATACCCCTGTCTTGTTGTAAGGCTTTGGATAACACAGCAACCGAGTGCTGCCATAGAAACCGAGATGGCGGTCTACAGTATATAAAATGGCCGGCGAAAACACGTATTACCCTAACAACATGCGCTGCGCATGCGCTCTAGGACCACGTATCACTATGTGGATGACGTTATAAGATGGCCGCTCACGCGGGCTACCATAACAACCAAACACGGCGCTATTGAGTCATGTGGCATGACGTCACTTCCGGAGTCCCCGCTGGGGTCCCTCCAACCGGGACCGATCTCCACATCTCCTACTACAAACATTCAACCGTGGTCTTCTTATAACAAATGCAATTCCAGTAAACTACGCGTTGTTCTTTATAGACTGCTACCCTCGAAATGGGGCAAAATGACCAAGGGGACAAAGTGACTGGGGCCAAAGTGACTAGGGTCGAGGTGACCAGAGGCCGAAAAGATTTGGGTCGAAGAGACTGGATACAAAAATGCCTCGCAAACAATCTCCACAGACGCAATATTGGAGTTTTGTCCTTATAATCCAGCATCGAAATACAACAGCACACCGGGCAGATGCCGCCTCCTTTTTTGCTGGAAGTCCATCCCTTCCGACATTCTGGAGTGAAAAAAATACCTACCCCACAATCAGCTATAATTTCAATAAAAATACTGTTCCGTTTTCAATATAGCCACTAATACTCTGTAATGTTCCGAAATCTGAATTAGACATGGTTATTTTGTGAGTAGTTTCTTCTTCTTCTGTTTTCCTCCTGCATAAGTGTATGAAAAAGGCATGGTCTGGTTAATCAGTTTTCAAACGTCCCGGTACGAATTTTGGACTTGGGACGAGACGTCCTAGGACAAACGGGTTCGTGACATTTCCGAAACGTCCCACTTTAGGAGGCCGAAACGTCTCACTTTTTAAATTATTACCAAGTCATTTCGTCCCCAATAAATAAATATTTGCTTATGAGTCAATAAATATTTTTAAATATTATTCAATATTTACACCTGTAGAGGATTTTTTCACAGATCAGTACATAATTAAACACAGTGACAAGAGGTTAGTTTTCACTCATATAGATGATTCTTGAGTTAGGTCTTCGCAACTCAGTTTGTGTTAAAAAACAGCAAACCATTATGTCATACTTGAAAAATGACTAAAGGAAGCTTGGAGTGAATGGGAGCATACCCGCCCCCCCCCCCCCCCCCCCCGCCCCACCACTCTCTTAAATAAATTTCTCGTTTGGCAGTGACTAAAATAAACTACAATTATTAAATTTTTGAGCGGATATCATTTAATTTAATAAATTGCCAGATAAGTCTGTAACATTGTTATATATATATTTGTCTCCAGCACTTTTTCATTGAAATGGTTCCACTTCAGCCTTTTCCACGAATAAACGCAAAATTACTACATTGTTTTACCAGATTGCATTGAGTTTAATAAATTGCCAGATAAACCTGCAAGATTAATTGTTATTAAATTATTACAATTTTTACCAGATTTTGTTTAATTTAATAAATTGCTAGATACGCCTGTAACATTAATTGTTATCGAAATTTGTCTCAATAATTTTGCATAAATATTCATTGAAAAGGTTTCACTTCAGCTTTTTCAACGAATAAATGCAAACTTATTACAATTCTATCAGATTTAATATAATTTAACGCATTGCTAGATAAGACTAACCCTAATTTTTATATATATCTGTCACCAATAATTTCGTGTTTATTCATTGAAAAAGCTGAACCACAGCGTTTTCAACGAATAAACGCAAAGTTTTTACACTTTGTTTTAGATTTAATATTATTTAAAATAACACTTCCCGTGTTGATAATGCAGATAATCAACCAGTGGAATAATTGATGAACTGAGTATAATGCGGGACCACGACTTGTTTTCACTGTGATCAGTGGGGCCAAGAAATAGTAACCAGTGCGTGTACTGTCAGGCAGAAAATCAGAGAACACAGATTGTCAGAGCATTCTTCGGCTGAATCTATTTTATTTACATTGTCTCTTTCTACGAGGCCGAAACGTCCCAGGCCAAAACGTCCCAGGTCGAATCGTCCCGATCCCGGACAAACACACAACATACATCCGGAACCTCAAATCGAATGGTGGGTAGTATTGCTCGAGATGATTTGTTTATCGTTTGGTTGTGTTTTTCTCCGCACCTTCAACTGGTTGTAGTTTTCTGGAAAGCATTTATTCTTCTCTGAATTTAAAAGATAAATTATTTTTAAACGGACGGTACAAATCACCCGGATATTCATTACGTTATAACTTGGTACATCAACAAATCCCTTCTTGTGACGGAACGTTCTGTGTCTGTGAAAAGAATCACTTTTCGGAGATCGGTTTTGTTTTGCAGAAAGACCAGTAACTTGACTCTTGAGTAATAGCCCTACTACTCCCCTAGCAATAAATTAGTAATCACGATAATGAAATGAACTCTACCCCCACTATTACTGTTATAGGCCTACCTCCCCACATATGTACAAAGTGGTATCGGGGGGGGGGGGGGGGGGGGGCAGGTGGAACAGATGACAGAAACGGTCCTACTTACTAGTACTACCTACCAAAACAGTCCAAAACCGACCAAAAGTGATAATTACCGACCAAAACCCAATGAATACCGGGAAAAGCTGAAGAATAGGTGACTTTTCCATTTACGTAAAAACAACGCGTTTTTGTCACCTTTTTTCTGTATTTTCCTATTACTAGTCATGTTTTCGATAAAATGACCGAAAGATATTCACTTTTACTGGCAATTATAACCGCTCAACAATTGTTTTTACCTGTGTGATTTGTGACATTCACATTCATCTTTCCTCCATGTTTTTTTGTGTTTTTCGGCGTCTGCTCTGTGTATTACTATTGGTTATTTTTGGTACTCTTGTTTGTTCTGTTCCCGACATGGTCTAGGGTCAGTGTAGTGAGGGCTAGGGTAAGCTAACCCGAACCCTCACTACACTGACCCTAGACCTACAATCGCCAGCCAAAGAGGAAAAAAAAAAAAATAGGTAAACGCACACTTCAAAATGGCTAGAATGCAGAAGAATCTCTGACACCGTAACATTGAGAGGGTTTAAATTATCTCAAATCTCAGTCAAAAGTGAATATCTTTCAGTCATTTTTATTGAAAACATGACTAATAATAGGAAAATGTAGAAAAAAGGTGAGAAAAATGCGTTGTTTTTACATAAAAAGAAAAGTCCCCTATTCTTCAGCTTTACCGAATACCGACCCCAAAAAATAAAATTTATTGGCGATCTGATGGGTTTTTGGGCTCAGAGTTTTGTAAATTCAAGATAATAATGATCACTAATGTCTAATGATGTCCTGTAATTATTTATTTGCACATTCTCTGTTCACTAATGATGAGAGAATGGTTTGTGGGCAGAAAAATAAGCCTTATATTGCCATTGTTCTCATGTTGTTTAACCTTTACCCAACGTAATGGTAAAAACGGCCAGTGCTGTTCACAGAAATCATTTCATTTTTTGCCTCATTAACATAGCTATGATCCCTCATTAAACGAGCTCATCAAGTTCATTTAAATGAGAGGGTCATAAGCCTTCAGCTTCTTGTTCAATATTATTCTTCTGCCTAAATTGATTGAGTGCAGTAAAAAATGACAGTTCAAATGCATATTTTGTGCTGTATTTATTGCACACCTGTGGCGTTGTGGTAACCTGTTCTTGTCCGATCACCGAATTAAGCAATGTCGAGCATGGTTAGTCCTCGGATGGGTGACCATCTGAGCGATCGATTCGGACTCCCGCGTTGTGTCCTTGGGCAAGGCATTTAACCCCGCTTGTCCATATGGGGGCATTATGATGCCATATACTAAGGCATTCTGCACATCGATGGTGCGCATGTCTTCAACCAAGCTAACCCTGCCTGTGCTGCAGTGCGGAGTTAACGATGTTGGGGAGCTGGCAGCTGCTCGTCTCTGCTCAGTGGTTCTCTCCGTGTATTCTGGCTTTCTCCACCCATAAAACTGTCATGGTCATGATTAGCCATTGTGCATAAGTATGTGACCTTAAACACCAATAAATAAATAAATTGCACACCTACAGTTTACTAAAAAAAATATTAAATACACAAATTATTGCCAAAAATAACCCAAACATGAAAAACAAAATAGTTGAATAGTCCATGCATGTGATCCGTATTGTTCAAGAGCAATACAAAAAATTTTATTGTTCGCTTCAGTTTTTGCAGAAAAAGCGCATATTTTATGAAAATAAAAGCAAAGGCATGTAATAAAAATCCATATGGATTCTTGCTGGTTTTGAATTGAATAGAATATTTTATTGCTCGTAAACAACATAAGTTTATATTCAGTAAACAAGACAAAAATTAAAACAGAACACAACAGACTTTTATGAAAGAAGTGTGTGAATGATTCTGATGTACCGATAATATATGATAATGAATTATTCTGGTGCATGCGATAATTGGATATGTATAATTCTTTGTATTATGATTGATGAAATGTTTTAACCTCATCAAATAACACTGTACCATTAACTCATAACCCGCTGAGCATTTTCAAAATATTTTTCAGCAAATCTAGTCATGGCTGCTGTTAAGCAGCCATGACTATATTTGATGAAAAATTCATCAGAATTTATCCCAAGAAATCATTGGCAAAGAAATCTATTCAGTCTGCAGGGAGGAAATTTGATTAAATGTACCCAAATTATACTAATGTTAGTAGCAAGAGAAATCCTGTCCTGGGCAGGAATATCTGCCAACAGCATGCAAGGAGTTAAACAAGTTAGAAAAAAATAATAGTTGGAACAAGATGTAAATGTTGAGACATCTACAGGATACAGTGGAGCCCACTTAATTGGATACCTCTTAAATGTATATCCCTGTTAATTGAATATAATTTCCCAACACAAAACCATTTACCATACCTCCAGTTATTATTTATTATTATTTAGTGGTGTTTAAGGTCACATATTTCTGCACAATGGCTTATCATGACCATGACAGTTTTACGGGTGGAGGAAGCCGGAGTAACTGGAGAGAACCACCAAGCAATGGCGAGCAACTGTCAGCTCCCCAACATATGAACTCCACACAAGCAGGGTTAGCATTGGTTGAAGTCAAGTGCACCATCGACGTGCAGTACACCTTAGTACACAGTGCCACCCTGCCCCCATGTGGGCAATGGAGGTGAAGTGTCTTGCCCAAGGACACAATGTGGTTGCCACAGGTGGGATTCGAACCGAGGACCTCCCGGCCTGCAGCCTGCACCTCTACCTACTGAGCCACAGTAAACTCCTGTTAATTGAATAAAAAAAACTTGTAACATGTCGAGAAATTACTCTGACTCTCTCCAGTTTTCCTTTGGTTATAGACCTACTTAGCGTCAGTACATTCAATACAGGCATTTAATCTATTATATCTTGTTTGACAGAGCTCATGGAGCTCTGTCAAACAAGATATAGTAGAATAAATGCTAAGTTTATCTCTAGAATACAGGAAAGTGACACAATTGCTGTTAATTGAATAATTTTCATTGGCAAGGTGTCTATTCACTTAACAGGGCTCCACTGTAACAGGTAGTCATATTAGATTTAGAGCTGTAGGTTTTTAAATTTCTTGTTCGGTTTCGGTTTTGGTTTTTCAGGTAGAGAAAAACCTCGGTTTTCGGTTTGTTCATGAGGCCAAGTAAAATTCAATAAAACTCATTCTTATGACCAGAGTCATAATTGAATGGTAGTGAAAATGAGTGAAACTCAATGAATGCCCGAAATAAGCTATAATACATGAAGAATCAGGAAGGCCAATATAATAATTACCTAAATATACAGAACTTTTATTGTGCTTGGCCATTTTTCGAGGTCTGACACCTACATGCAACTTGAGGAAAGCTGCAAACACAACTAAACTGAAATGTTGGAAATTCACAGAATGTAGCCTTCCCAGAGTAGTGAGATGGCTACATTCTGTGAATTTCTGCAGCAAGAGCTGGCAAAAGAGTATTTAATAAAAAAAACGAAAAACCTTAGATTACGGGATGTCGACAGTTTCGGTTTCGGGTTTTTAAAAAAACTAAAAACCTCGGTTCGGTTTCGGTTAACCTACAGCTCTAATTAGATTTGCCAAATACAAATGATCATATGTCAATTAAAGTTTGTTCAGATATAATGATCAATTGATGACAATGAAGATGGAAATAGGTAGTTTTAAAAATGGTTCACTTTGTGTGTAATAAATGCAGGCCTGGCATTTTCAGGAGAGTGATTTATTCGCCCACCTACTGCGTGCCTTGAAAAAATTAAGGAGGGCGAAATCTAGCCCTCCTGGCCCCTGGCCTTAGACAGTAATGATTACCATAACAGCCTATTTTTAAAACCCACATTTTTTCAGATCTCGGCTGTGTTAGTGATCTCTGTAAGATGGCTACACTGCCCCTCCCACACCTCCAGGCCTGGCCGAGGCCTGGCAGTGTGGGAGGGGTAGTGTAGCCATCTCACAGAGACTACCTTGTTAGTAGCACCAAATAAAATGTACAAAGCCCACTTAGCAGTACCTCAAATAGTAAAACTTCATTTTTCCATGCCAGGCCTGTAAATGTCCATATTTATTAGTTGTAAAATATTAAAAAGCTTAGAAAAATGAATTCAGTATTATTCCGGACTCTCAGTGTCTAGAGCTGAAATGGTTAAAGGGTTTTCTTGATCGATTAATCATGTGGATTAACCTTGGTTAACCGATTAATCACTTGTCCAAATAGATATCTGAATAACTGCCATACCATTGATGACTTACAGTATGAACCCTTTACCCAACATAACAAACAAAACTGACTAGCTCTATATACAAAAATCTCCATTCATATTTTTAGTTTTTGTCGCAATAACATAGCTTATGACCCTTCATTGGAATGAGCATGGTGAGCTTGTTCCAATGAGGGGTCATAAGCTATGTTTTCGAGCCAAAAATTGAAAATTTTTAGTAATTCATGAATTTATTTTGCAAGTATCGTCTGCTACCGTCAATGGGTAAAGGGTTAGGAATGACAATTTCCAGCTACTGATACAGTATGATGATCATGCAAGTAAACAAGTATATCGGCAAGTAACTTGTCTTGAATGCTTTACTCTGTTTCATATAATTGATGTGAATTAATCAGTGTGACAATGTTTGCCTGTTTTGGAGCAAGTTTGTTCCTTTGTTAACCCATGTAATACAGTAGTTCAAAAGTAATGGTTAATCAATCAATTACTTTTTGGATTGATCAAGATGTTGTTCCTTGATTAATCAGGCCTGGCATTCTGAAAAATGCAGGAGGGTAAAAAATCGCTCTCCTCAATCAGCTTAGGAGAGCAATTAGCTTTACACAGCATTTTAAGTTTCCAATTGAACGAACTCATTGAAACTGAAACCAACAGACTATTACATCAGTGATTTTATTAACTTTACTAAGGTAAAGCGAAATCTCTTAGACATCTAGATGTCTCACTCAACAGCCGAACACACACTTGACAAGACCTGTGTTTGTACACAGACCTGTTGTCCAAGAAAGTCATACGCCTACCACTACCACCTTCAACCCCCCGAGGGGGTTGAAGGTGGTAGTGGTAGACGTATGACTTTCTTAGACAACAGGTCTGCTTGAACCTACAGTCACATCCTGGTGCAAGTGCTTCAAGTGACAGGATAGTAGTAATGGTAGTATATTATAGGGTCAATATTCCTTGAATAATTACCCCTCAAACTGTGATGTCAGTTGTTGAACTTGAAACTGACAGAAAAAAAAATATTGCTGTGACCCATTTTGCTTCAAATGATTGCAACTTTGTTTGGGTATGGTTGCAGCCATTACCTTTTACCACTAAACCACTTTCAAAATGAAATTACGTGATGTTATGTGACTTCGAAGTTAAATTACATTTTTGCTTTACAACAAAAATTTAATGTGAGCATAATACATGTAATCTCAATCATCCCAGACCAAAATATTTAGGAGGGCAATTTTTCCCTCTCCTTAATTCGTTCAGGAGGGCAGTAAGGAGAGCTAAAAAATCGCTCTCCTGAAATTGCCAAGCCTGATTAATCGATTAATTGGTTAACCGTTTCAGCTCTGTCAGTATCTTAAAATCAGTTATAAGATTTATTTTTTTTAATTTGTTTATGTTATGAAAAAAATCAGTACAGATGTTTAATATAAAATCGTGACTCATTAGAGATTGTCTATTTATGGATACTGAACACAAATAACATCGATTTAAATAATTGTAAATAATTTTCTTTTCAGAACCATACTTCGAAATTAAAAAATTAACCATGAGAGCACAGTACCTTTAATAGAATGTTTACCTCTTTGCTTGGAAAGTTTAATAAATCTTCATCATCACCACCAGCTGCATCAAATGATCTTGAAGAAGATGGTTTTCTATTAGTGGGTCAGACAGCCAGTGACAGAACAGCTATTCATACCAGTCAGTTTAATGGGCAAATTAACTGTCCACCTCAATATTCAAAGGTAAAGGTTTTTTGATAATGTATCACAGCACTAATTTTTTTTCCATGGGTGATTATTATAACGTTCAATTTATGATCGCATCATTTTAATAATTTTGGCATTTAGGTATCTTTGTCAAGTATAGCCAAGCCTGAAAATAAGCAATCTGTCATTTGCAAAATGAGGTCCCCAGAGGATGAATTTGTTGGTATCCCATACAGTGTGTCAATATATCCTCTGGGTACCTCTTGCTGTTTAGGCTTGAGACCTTGATTCAGAATGAGGTTTACAGAGGGTGAAGTTAGTGATGCTACCCTGCTGCTGTGTAGAGTATCATCACCAAATTCACCCTCTGGGGTCCTCATTCTGCAGATGACAGTCTGATTATTTTCAAGCTTGTGTATAGCCCTTCAGAATCTTTTGCTGACCTGAAAACAGGGGGTCCTGCATAAGCCTGAATATAAGCAACCTGTCATTTGCAAAGAGGGATCCCCAGAGGGTGAATTTGCTGATGCTATCCCAAACAGTGGGCCAATTTATCCTCTAGGTACATCTTTCTGTTTTGGCTTGAGACATTGATTCAGACTGAGGTTCACACAGGGTAAATCCACCCTCTGGGGACCTCATTTTGCAGATGACAGTCTGCTTATTTTCAGGCTTTGTCATGCTACAAATAAGAGAGAAAAACTGATAGGAAAGGAAATATCGGTCACATGCACATATTTTTCTGGGAATTCCCAACAAAACCCCACCAAAAGTCAATTGTATTTTTTAGGTTCAAAAGTCATGAAATCACCCTCTTTATTCATCTGAAATATTCAACAATAATACAAGATGTCATTAGAATGTTTCAAATGTTTATTGAAACAATACATTTTCCAAAGGCTGCTTATTTTTAGAGATTGCATCATTTCCAAGTGCGACATTTCAAGGCAGATAACTCTAATTCAAATATTTACTGTAGTGATACCATAAGTAGATCCTTGAGATGGCTATGAGACTACTGTTTTTAAAAAGGTATTATTTCAGATGTAAATGGTTTAGACCTTATTACCAGGGTTCAAAATAAGTGGTTTCGCATTGCTATTTGCTATGCAAAACTTGCTAAAAACTACACTATTTTCAATTATGTATATCATTTTGCGATACAATATATTCAACTGCAGCCTAATAGGCTGCAGTTGAATATCTTGTATTGCAAAATGTAAAAATGAAAATTTGCAACAAACTTGGCAAGCCAGTTCACTGATGCTTTACTCCTGGTATAAGATTAACTCTCCGTCTCGCATTAGCAACTTCATATGTAACGTGAATTTTATTGTATTGGTTTAAATTCATCGTGCATTGTTTCTTCATTTTGCATAAAATACCCAGTCAAAATAACTTGAAGCCCATCAAATTAAGAGATGTTACGTATTTGTTAATATATAAGTCCATGCAGTTGTTAAAGGCAGTTCAGTTGAAAATCATAGCTAGTGCTTCATGTGTTGCAGCTCATTTGAAAAAGCACAGAAATGGATGGACATTATTCTATCTGCTCAGAAGAGTTCAATACAAAACAGTATGGCATAACTCTGGTATACAAGAACTGCTGTGCAATTGTAACAAAATGCTATTCATTTTTCGGAAATGTGTAGCATTTTGCTATGCATAGAAAAAAGGGTATTTTGAGCCCTGCTTATTACTGACTCGTCTCCATCCATTTACTCTACAGCCAACAATAAAGTGGAAAGCTGATGTGGCAACTAATTATTAGGCCTCAAAAAGTTTAAAATCTGTTTCTCAGGCCCTCCCATGTGGTCCTTTTGGCTGTTGCATACTCTTTTTATAACCAATACAAACTTTAAAAAATAATAATTGAATGGTTTATGTCTGATATTTTATCCAAGTTAATAAAATTGATAAATTTTTATCTCACCTGAGCGAAGCTCAAAGGGGGCTTTACTAATCACTTTCCGTCTGTCATCATCTTCCATCATCGTCTGTCCGGCGTAAACTTTACATTATTGACTTCTCACAAACTCCTGGACCAAATTGAACCAAATCTGGTGTGCATCTTCCTTATCATATGTCAATTCAAGTTTGTTCAAATAAAGTTGCCATGCCCACAAGGGGCATAACTGAGATTGTACCCATATATTGGGGGGGTGTTCAGATTAAATTTTGTTCAAATCGGACCCTGGGTTGGAGCCCGAAGTTTAACCTAGTGCAATATCAGAATGGTTTTTAAAAATCTTTTTCTTCAGATCCACAGGTCAGAATCATTTCATATTTGTTATACGACATCTCTAGGGTAGTCAGATTAAATTTTGTTCAAATCGAATCCCTGAGTTAATATTTGGGCTCCCTGTGGGACTTCGAAGTTTACCTAAGTGCTATATAAGGATATTTCTTTAAAAATCTTCTTCTTCAGATCCACCAGTCAGAATCCTTTCATGTTTGGTATACAACATTTCTAGGGGGCTTAGAGTTAATATTTGAGCTCTCTAATATTGGAGCCCGAAGTTTATCTCAGTGCAATATGAGAAAATTTCTTTAAAAATCTTCTCCTTCAAATCCACCAGGAAGAATCCTTTCATATTTGGTATAACATCTCTACGTGGGTCGGATTCAAGTTTGTTCAAATCGAGTCCCTGAGTTAATATTTGGGCTCCCTGTGGGAGCCCGAATTTCAACTTGGTGCAATATGAGAGGATTTCTTCAAAAATTTTCTTCTTCAGGTCCACCTGTAAGAATGCTTTCATATTTGGTATACAACATCTCTAGGGGGCAGATTCAAGTTTGTTCAAATCAGGTCCCTAGGCTAATATTTGGGCTTTTTGTTGGAGCCCGAAGTTTAACTTAGTGCAATATGGGAAAATTTCTTTAAAAATTCTCTTCAGATCCACCAGTAAGAATCCTTTCGTATTTGATATACAGCATTTCTAGGGGGGTCAGATTCAAGTTTGTTCAAATTGTGGCTGTGGATTAATATTTGGTCTCCTTATGGAGGCCCAAATTTTAACTTGGAGCAATATGAGGAAATATCTTTAAAAAATTTCTACTCCAGAATGGTAAATCAGAATGCTTCCAGGTTCATTATACAACATTTCTAAAGGGGAGGGTGGGGGGAGGAGAGGGGGTTAGATGGAAGTTGGTTCAAATTGCGTCCCTAGATTAATATTGGGGTTCTTCATTGGAGCCTGCAGTTTAATTTAGTGCAATACGAGGAGATTTCTTTAGAAATCTTCAGATCCACCAGACAGAATCCTTTCATATTTAGTATATAACATCTTTAGATGGGGGGGGGGGGGGGGGGGGGGGGGGGGGGGGGTAAATTCAAATTTGTTCAATTCAAGTCCATGGTTTAATATTTGGGTTCTCTATGGGGTTGGGGGCAGGTTAGGTTCAAGGTTGTTCAAATCCATTCCTTTGTGTTTTTCCATTAAATTTTTCTTTCAAACTGCCGTGACATAACAACTCTTGGAAGTTTGGCAGTGCTTGTCTACATCTAATAGAATTGGAAGCAGTCAGAAAGACCTATGATAATAATCATCTGACATGGACACTAGAGTTAGGAATAATTTCATGTCTTCCTCTGTAGGGTTGATGAACCATGACTAACTGAGTGTGAGCCAAAGTATTTCTTCTAACCACTTTGTCAGGTGAGTAATTAAGGCCCCTTGGGTCCTCTTGTTCCTTTGAGTGCAACAAGGCTTTGCAGTGCGTTAGCAATGCAAAGCCTTCTTGCACTACAAAATACATCACCAACAATGCTCTTCTGTAGATCATGAGGCCTAAAACATAAAACAAACCAAGAACATGAACTTTTGATGGCAAAGAATAATTACAAAATAAAAAATAAAATAAAAAAAATGCCTGCTCACATGCAAATTTACCAACAAGAGGCCCCAGGGGATCTGAGGGCGCTCACCTGACATGGTAGTCTAAATATCATACCAGGGACTTGACTTGAATAAGCTGCAAACGCCCCCTCCTAAGAAAAGCATATACCAACTAGATGAAGCGATTGTGCCCACACAATACACAGGTTTTTCCTTCTATTTTCAGTTCCTGCACTTTTACGTCCCAAAATTGAGATAAACGCATGAAAAACAGATTTTTTTTTTATTTTTGTTCGGAAATTTTCGAAGTTCCAAACAAAACATTTTCAGACTAAAATTTTTTTTCTTCTTCTTAAAATTGACCAAAACGCATAAAAAACCAAAAAACTAATTTCCAGGTTTTGGTCCAAAATTTTCTAAGTCCCATCCGGACCCCAGTGTAAAAAAAAAATAAAATTTTTTGTCTTAAAATTGATCAAAATTCGTAAAAACAATTTTGGTCCAAAATTTGTAAGTCCAGACCGGGACCCCAAATTTTCAGCCTAAATATGAACCCAGAGACTTGGCTTGAACAAACTTGAATCTACATCCAAACCCCCCCCCCCCCCCCCCACCCCCAAGGATGCTGCATACTAAATGTCAAAAGATTCTTATTGGTAGATCTGAAGAAGATTTTTAAAGAATACTTCTCATACTGCACTAATTTAAACATTTGGGCTCCCATAGAGAACCCAAATATGGACCGAGGGAATTGATTTCAGTAAACGTATGAAACAATCTTCCGAAGATGTTATATGTGAAATTTGAAAGCTTTAGGAGCAGTGGTTTGGGAGAAAAGTAGTCTTAAATGTTTTTCCCATTACCCACAGTGTTAAAAAATGCTGACTCAGCACTTTTTCAAAGTCCCAAAAAAGTACCCCATGATAAAACCAATAGCAATTTTTTTTTTACCATTATATTCTGTTGGTCCTAAGAAAGCTTCACACCAAATAAGAATTTTCAGTGCTGTGAAGTTTTGGAGATATGGGCGTTTTAATTTTTTTCTATGTTTAGCTCATGCGGTTCCCATTGGGTGACAGAAAAAAAAAAAATTTTGCATAAATTAAGTACTTATGACCCAATAAACCCTCATATCAAATTTGGTTCAAATCTGCCTCTCGGTTTGGAAAATAGAAATTTGGGGCGGGGCAAAATTCTTTCCCCTCCCATAACGATGGCAAATATAGCCCCTAGAACTTCTCTTAAACAAATCTGAGCCTACACCCCAAAAGGAAGCTGCACACCTAATATCAAGTCTGTGCTACTGCTGGTTCATGAGAAGAAGATTTTTTAAGATTTAGGCTCACCTTTTGGGCGTGGTCCTACCAAGGGTCAGGTCAACTTGATTTGAACAAATTTGAATTGACATGTGATAGGGAACATGCACTCCAGATTTGGTTCAATTTGGTTGAGTATTTTGTGAGAAGAAGTTGATAATGTAAAGTTAACGACAGACGGATGACGGATGGAAAGTGATTAGTAAAGCTCCCCTTGAGCTTTGCTCAGGTTAGTTAAAAATGGTCTTAGAAACAGAAGATCCACTTTGTGGGCCCTTAACACCATATTTAAGCCATAATGATACCAGGAAGAGACAAAAACTTTTGCTAACCACTAAAAAAATATAGCCCCTAGAACTTCTCTTGAACAAATCTGAGCCTACACCCCAAAAGGAAGCTGCACACCTAATATCAAGTCTCTGCTACTGCTGGTTCATGAGAAGAAGATTTTTAGCTCAACTTTGGCGAAGCCAAATTTGAGCTTATGCCATGGCCCGTCGTCCGTCTGTCCGTCAACAATTGGATACGGCTCGGGCTAGAGGCCATATTTATGAACCGATCTTTACGAAACTTCTTGGGTACCTTTGTTATGACGGTGGGACGAGAACAAGTGTATTTGGGTGCAGTCCGAAATTCAAGATGGCTGCCAGCCACCATTTTGTACCGACGATGCAGAAATCTGTTTTTTGTACAGAACTTCCATATGAAAGCTCTGATTTGAATAATTGTTTGTATGATTCAATGTTTAGTACCATGGGATACATCACATATAATACGGGTTTTTCTCTCGTGCGTAAATTATGCAAATTAGACTAACTTTGATGTTTTTTGGGTGTTACTTTCAGCACTGTAAGTGCAAATGCCAATACGGCTCGGGCTAGAGGCCGTATTTATGAACCGATCTTTACAAAACTCCTTGGGTACCTTTGTTATCACTGTGGGACGAGAATGAGTGTTTTTGGGTCCGGTCCGAAATTCAAGATGGCCGATGGCAGCCATTTTGTACAAAATTTGGTGCAATCAGATTTTTGCACAGAACTTCCATATGAAAGCGATGATTTTGAATAATTTTTTGTGTGAATGTTTAGTACCATGGGATACATCACATATAATACAGGTTTTTTTCTTGTGCAGAAAATATGCAAATTAGATGAACTTTGATTTTTTCAGTGCTACTTACACACAGTAAGTACACATGTCAATACGACTCGGGCTAGAGTCCGTATTTATGAACCGATCTTCACGAAACGTCTTGGGTACCTTTGTTATTACCTTGGGACGAGAACGAGTGTTTCTGGGTGCGGTCCAAAATTCAAGATGGCTACCAGTGGCTATTTTGTACCGAAATTAGATCTAATCAGTTTTTTGTACGCAACTTCTATACGGCTCAGGCTAGAGGCTGTATTTATGAACCGATCTTTACGAAACTTCTTAGGTACCTTTGTTATCACCGTGGGATGAGAAGAGTGTTTTTGGGTGTGGTCCGAAATTCAAGATGGCCACCAGCAGCCATTTTGTACCAAAATTAGTGCAATCAGTCTTTTGTACAGAACTTCTGTATGAAAGTTGATTTGAATAAATTTTTGTATGAATGTTTAGTAACATGGAATACATCACATATAGTACGGGTTTTTTTCTCGTGTAGAAACTATGCAAATTAGATGAACTTTGATTTATTCAGTGTTACTTATACACTGTAAGTGCACATGTCAATACGGCTCGGGCTAGAGGCTGTATTTATGAACCGATCTTCACAAAACTTCGTGGGTACCTTTGTTATCACCTTGGGACGAGAATGAGTGTTTCTGGGTGCGGTCCAAAATTCAAGATGGCTGCCAGTGGCCATTTTGTACCGAAATTAGGTCCAATCAGGTTTTTGTCACAACTTCTACACAGCTCATATTTGTGAACTGATCTTCACGAAACTTCTTGGGTACCTTTGTTTTCACCTTGGGAGAGGAATGAGTGTGTTTTGAGGTGCCTTTGTTATCACTGTGCTATGAGAACAAATATTTTGGGGTTTAGTCAGACCCATTCTGGGACTCAAAAGATTTTTTTCTAGTTTAGCATCTGACTGTCACCCACCTTTACAATACTTTACCTATGCATTTGTTACAGGCAACGGTCAGTATTTATGTACAGACCGTTACAATACTTTATATGTACCTTTGTTATCAGGTCATTACCTAGATGTTTGTCATTGCTGTGTTACATACTATACATGTACATGTCTTTGTCTTGACAAGTTGAGCTACAGTGTCATTGACACTTTCATTTAAGATTTAGGCTCACTTTTTGGGCGTGGTCCTACCAAAGGGTGTGTCAACTTGATTTGAACATATTTGAATTGACATGTGATAGGGAACATGCACACCAGATTTGGTTCAATTTGGTTGAGTAGTTTGTGAGAAGAAGTTGATAATGTAAAGTTAACGACGGACGGACAACGGATGGAAAGTGATTAGTAAAGCTCCCCTTGAGCTTTGCTCAGGTGAGTTTAAAATGGTCTTAGAAACAGAAGATCCACTTTGTGGGCCCTTAACACCATATTTAAGCCATAATGATACATTAGAGGACTGGCGGGTAACCAAGGACACAATTCAGTTTCGGTTGTGAAAGAAAAAACGCGAGTTGCACCAAAATTGTAGTCATACAGCCGATGTTGCGTTTTTTTTTTTTTTTTATTAATCTTTAACATAATGTGTAATACTATACATACCTCAAGCTAATTTGACTTTGCGAGTGACGAGATTTTTTATTAATCATTAATACAATGAATGCATAATCTATATATCCTAGAACAACGGTCGAGCTAATTTGAAACTAACCCATATCATCCATGATCATGGGGGGGGGGGGGGGAGGAGGTCAAGACGCAAAGTGCCATGAATGAATATCTACAGAAGCGAAAGTAGAACTTGGTAACCAACTGTGTGTACCATGTGATAGTTGTTTTGTTTTCTTGAGTTAAAATAAAATGGCGACCAAAAGTAAAGATCAAACTCAGAGTCCTGTGTGGGAATATTATAGTCGGAATGATCCAAAAGCGAAATTTTGCACCTGTAAAATTTGCAGACGAGAAATTAGTTCTGAGTAACTTAATTAACTTAATTAAACATATTGGGAGCTATCGATTTTCTTCAATTTCTGTCAAAAAACGTTGCCGCTGGCAATAACATTCGATGAACTTTGTGCAGTTAAGCATCAATATTTCCCTTTGGCGCACCCTGCAGTGCACATTTTTGACCAGATCGCTTTGAAACATGGTGTGCTTGTTTGGGCTGACCTCTAGATGGGAGCTATCGATTTTCTTCCATTTCCAGCAAAAATAGTTGCCATTGGCAACGACCTCTGATGAACTTAGTAAAAACTTATTGCAGTTATGCATCAATATTTCCCTTTGACACGCCCTGCAGGGCACATTTATGATTGGGTCGCTTGGAAACATGGTGTGCTTGTGTGGGGTGATATCTATATGGGAGTTATCGATTTTCTTCCATTTCTGTCAATAAATGTTTCCTGCTAGCAACAACCTTTGAACTTAGTTTAGTCAGACTTCAGTATTTCTCTTTTTGGCACACCTTTCAGGGCACATTTATGATCGGATCACTTTGAAACTTGGTATGTGTGTTTGGGGTGACATCTAGATGTGAGCTATTGATTGTATTGATTGTTTTTCATTTCCATAAAAAATTATTGTCGTTATCACCAGCCTTTGAACTTACTGCATTTGTACATCAACTTATCCCTTTTGGACTCTCTGCAGGGTATATTTATGAATTTTCATAAAAAAGAGAGAAAAAACCCTTCAAACTTAGTGCATTTGTGCATTCACATCTTCCTTTGGCATGTCTCAGAGGGAGCATTCATTATCAGGTTGTTTTGAAACTTTGTATGCTTATGCTGGGTGACAAAGATAGGAGCTATTGATTTTCTTTTCATTTCCATCAAAAACTGTTGATGTCAGCAACAATCTTCGAATTTATTGCATTTGTGCATCAACATTCTTCTTTGATATGGCCTACAGGCCACATTTATCATAGGATTGTTTTTGAACTTGGTGTGCTCATTGGGCGAGGCCTTTAGATAAGAGCTATTGATTAGCATTCATATCTGTGAAAAAAGTTGCCATTTACAATAACCTCTGAACTTACTGCATTTGTGTTTCAACATTCTTCCTTTAACCAGTCTTACAGTTTACATTTAAAAATGTATGGATTACTCAGATGTTGTGCACACACAATGCTGTTATGTTGAAATTTCACCAAATAACATTGGTACCAACGATCTTTTATTTTGGGATTTCACTTATAACTTTCCAAATTCAAGTTTCTCAAGTTGAGCTACAGTGTCATTGACACTTTTGTTACAAAACAAACCAATGGTTAGATAATACTTTTGCACAAGCCTGGAAATAAGGAGATTGTCATCTGCAAAATGAGGTCCCCAGAGGGGGAATTTGGTAGCATATAGAGTACTCCCTGCTCCCTCCCACCCCTACAGTTATGAAGTGAAATACTTCCTAACTGCATCATCCAATGAATGTATGTAACCCTTTCCCTATCACAACTGTGTAATTCACAAAAATTTACATTCAGATTTTATTAGCTGTGAAAGGGGCCGTGGTGGCTCAGTAGGTAGAGGTGCAGGCTGCAAGCTGAGAGGTTCTTGGTTCGAATCCCACCTGCGGCAACCACGTTGTGTCCTTGGGCAAGACACTTCCCCCCATTGCTCACACGTGGGCAGGGTGGCATTGTGTACTAAGGCGTACTGCACGTCGATGGTGCACTTGTCTTCAACCAGTGCTAACCCTGCTTGTGTGGAGTTAGTATGTTGGGGAGCTGGCAGTTGCTTGTCGTTGCTCGGTGGTTCTCCCCGGGTACTCCAGCTTCTTCCACCTGTAAAACTGTCATGGTCATGGTTGGCCATTATACAGATATATGTGACCTTAAACATCAATAAATAAATGAATTATTAGCTGTGAAAAACAGCTATATATGTGGTAGTGTCGGTCTGTCGTGTTGCGACCGACAAGTTTTGAAACTCAATAACTTTTAAAATACTGAGTGGAATTGGAATGACGTCATATTTGTATTTTTGTTTAGTGCAGGTGTTATCCATAGAATTTTGATGGAGTTATTGCCCTTAATGGACTTGGTAGTTGTTTCTATTCAAATTAGGGCTGTCACGATTTTTTAATTTAGGAATCGATTAATCGTCGCAAATAATCGACGATTAATCGTACCTGAATGACGCCCCCTCCTCTCCCTCTCTTTGAAGTCGATAAAAATGAAGTCAGTTGACCTACCTCAAGGAAACAACGAAGACGATCCTTTTTAGGTGCATTCAAAGCTTTGATGTTCTGAACTTTTGAACCGTCAGTGTAATAATCAAGACCGGTTGGCAGTTGCGAACTTCGCAACTGCCGACCGGTCTTGATTATTACACTGACGGTTCAAAAGTTCAGAACATCAAAGCTTTGGTGAATGTACCTGGAAGACTATTGCTTCCAACAGCGTCTTGGGGTTTAACATCGATGTTCTTAATTCTTTACCTTTAGAAACAATAGTTTTTTCATCAAATTTTCTTTTAATTATTAAACGTCTAGAACGGGATACAATTTACCGATTATTCGACAACGAAAAATACTAATCGATTTCGCCGTGACCGATCAACAGTCGATTAATAGATTAATCGTGACAGCCCTAATTCAAATACATGACGTTGGGCACGCAGTGAAATATTGGGGGTTTCTGGTTGTGATCTTGGACACCATTATGAAGATCTTGAGGTGCCCAACGTTTATACAGTACAGCAGCCGTGGACCTGTCACTTTCCACAGGTCGGCAATATTTCCACAAATGCAATAATATTAGATTCCAGGGCTTATATTTCGACGAGAATCCGAGAATCGATTCGCACAAAGATTCGCGCAATAAAACTGGCGAGAATCCATGTAGATTCTCGCTGCACCTCTGCTAGGATTCGCATGAAATTTTTTTAGTCAATTTAACCTTTTAACTAACACAGCGGCAACAAATTAACCAATAGAAGGCTAACATGACCTGAAATATCCTGACACTTTGTCAATAAAATCTTACAAATATGGCTGTCATTGGAACTGGCTCATTGAGCCGGTTCCAACGACAGCCATATTGGTAAGATTTTATTGGTGAATATTGTTCATTTAATTATTTTATCATTTATTTATTGTTTATTGTTTAAAAATTATCAAATTTAGTTTTAAAAGTTAAAAGGTGTGTTGGGTAAAAGGTTAACATGTGTTATCAGTATACAACAGTGGTTCAGCCATGGTGGTGTCATGGGATCCTGGGATGCTCTTAGTAGGTATGGATTCTCGCAACCATTTTCATGAGAATCTAAATGGATTCTCACAAATTTAGACGAAATATAAGCCCTGGATTCCAAACACTAATTATAGGAATAATCATCAAAAATTTAATTAATGAAGCACCGGGTATAACCCGGTGCTTCATTAATTAAAATTTTGCTGATTATTTTTATTTACCAGGTGAACACTACCCATGTATGGATTACGACCAGTCCACGGTGACTGTAGAGTGGCGTCATTCAGAACAAAAAGCCCAACAATTGCCCAAAAAGCCTATTACTTCCTGTCATTGCATTACTCTATTCATTCGCAAGACTATCAGGTAAAGAGTAAATTCCAAGGCTAATATTTCATCTAAATTTGGGAAAATCCATTTGGATTCTCGCAAGGGGTGTGGTGGCTTGGATGGTAGAGGTGCAGGAAGCTAGCAGAGAGGTCCTTGGTTTGAATTCCACCAGTGGCAACCACATTGTGTCCTTGAGCAAGACACTTCACCCCCATTGCCCACAGGGGGGCACGTTGACGTTGTGTACTAAGGCGTACTGCACGTCGATGGTGCTCTTCAACCAATGGTAACCCTACTAGTGTGGAGTTAGTATGTTGGGGAGCTGACAGTTGCTTGCTGTTGCTCAGTGGTTCTCTTCGGATACTCAGTTTTCCTCCACCCATAAGACTGTCATGGTCATGATTAGCCATTGTGCAGAAATATGTGACCGTAAACATCGATAAATAAATAAATATTTGGATTCTCGCAAAAATGGTTCCGAGAACTCAGAATCCATGCCTGCTCTGAGTGTCCCAGGATCCCATTAGGCCACCATGGTTGAATCCCTGTTGTATACTGATAACACATTAGGCCTTTAACCAACGTAGCTTTTTAATTTTTAAAATATAAAATGAATCTGATAATTTTTAAAATTAAACAATATTTATCAACAAAACTTTACAAATATGGATGCCATTGGAACCGGCTCAATGAGCCGGTTCCAATGACAGCCATATTTGTACAATTTTATTGACAAAGTGTCTGGATATTTCAGTTCATGTTAGCCTTGTATTGGTTAATTTGATCCTATTATGCCAGGTAAAGGGTTAAATTGACTGAATTCTTTTTATTTGAATCCTAGCAGAGGTGCTGCAAGAATCTGTATTGATTGTCACTGGCTTCTTTGCCTGAATGGATTCTTGAATTCTTGTCGAAATATAAGCCTGAAATTCTTACGCAAAGATTGTTTCCATATAGTATTTTATTTATTTATTTATTTATTTATTTATTTATTTATTTATTTATTTATTTATTTATTTATTTATTTATTTATTAGGGTTTAACGACACATCAATAGCCAGGGTTGGGGGTACGGTGGCCCAGTTGGTAGAGGTGCAGGCTGTAAGCCGAGAGGTTCTCGGTTTGAATCCCACCTGCGGCAACCGCGTTGTGTCCTTGGGCAAGACACTTCATCCCCATTGCCCATGTGGAGGCACGGTGACGTGTACTAAAGCGTACTGCACGTCAATGGTGCACCTGTCTTCAACCAATGCTAACCCTGCTTGTGTGGAGTTAGTATGTTGGGGAGCTGACAGTTGCCCGCCATTGCTCGGTGGTTCTCTCCAGGTACTCCGGCTTCCTCAACCTTGTAAAACTGTCACGGTCATGGTTAGCCATTGTGCAGAAATATGTGACCTTAGACACCAATAACTAAATAAATAAATAACAGCCAGGGTCACATCATGTCGGTGACAGTTTTACTGGTGGAGGAAGCCGGAGTACCTGGAGAGAACCACCGAGCAACGTCAAGGAGCTGTCAGCTCTCCAACATCGTACACTGAAATCTGGACTGCGGCTCAGGCATGGTTAGATTGGTTGAAGACATGCGCACCATCGACGAGCAGTATGCCTTAGAACACCGCGTCATCGTGCCCCACATTGAGGCAATCAGGGTAAAGTGCCTTCCCAAAGAACATAAGCCAGGAGAAGAATCGGTCGCTGAACTGGTCACCCATCCAACTACTAACCGCGCTCGACGGGTGATCTGACGAGAACCAGTTACCTCGACGCCACCATGCCCCCATACAGTATTTAATAGGAAATGCCTCAGATGTGATCAGATTACATTTCAAATTTCAGCAACATGCTCATACTGAGTTCATCAGTGAAAAGCAATCTGTGTCAAAAGTTTTGTATACAACATTGTCAATACTGATTGCTCCCATCTGACAAACTTGGTGATTTGACTAACTCACTTATCGCTTGCCGACATCTCTTTAGACACATTGGCTCTAAAATTATAATGCCTGCTCCAGAAAACGTGACTGAACTATGGCAAAACATTGCATAAGTTGACTAATGTCTTTAACCCTTTACCTAATTAATCGCCCTCATCCGCCCGTGTAATATCCTAATTGAGCAGTTGAAAAAATGAAATTTTTTGAAATATTTCAACAAAACCATATCATGTGAACCCTCATTGGATCGAGCTCATTGAGCTGGTTCCAATGAGGGGTCATATGATATGGTTTTGTTGAAATTTTTTTAAATTTAAAAAAATGATATTTAAAATAATAAATTTTGATATCGTCTGCGTTGGGTAAAGGGTTAAACACTTCATAAAGCCTAAATGTTAAAAATCTGTTTCTCAGGCCTTCCTGCATGGGCATTTTCGCTGTCACATGTTCTCTTTTTATAACCAATGCAACTTAAAAAAAAAAATTAAATGGTTTAGGCCACACAAAGTAGATCTGTTTCTCAGGCCATCATTTGTGAAATTGCATGTGGGCGAGCGGTTTTTTATTTTATTTTTTTTTTCAGTAATTACTTCTTTGCCATTAAAAGTTCATGTTCTTGGTTCAAGTTTTAGGCCTCATAATCTATAGAATAGCATGGGTGGTGGTGTATTTCATCCCTTGAGTGCAAGAAGGCTTTGCAATGCTAAAGCATTACAAACCCTTCTTGCACTCAAGGGACAAATTCATCAATTTTTTTAACTTGGGTATAATATCAGACATAAACCATTTAATTTTTATTTTTTTTAAGTTTAAATTGGTTATAAAAAGAGAGCATGCGGCAGCCAAAAGGACCATGCAGATTTTTTATTTTTTTAGGCCTTATGTCTGATATTTTACCCACATTAATAATATTGAGAAATTTGACCCTTGAGTGCAAGAAGGCTTTGCAATGTGCACAAGGGATGAAATACACCAGCCTCATGCTATTTTATAGCTTATGATGCCTGAAACAAAGAATGTGAACGTTTGATGGCAAAGAAATAATTACAAAAAGCAAGCTGTTAATTGAAAATGGAATATATTTTCATTTTTGGAATTCACTAATAAACAAAAAACAATGAAGGGGTCTTAAGGTGAGTTTCAATGCTTTCTGAGAATAGGAAGGGCTGGTTTTGGCCATTACAGGGTTCCCGCACCTCCTTGAATTCCTTGAAAGTCTTTGAATTTCAAAACACCCTCCCAAGGACCTGGAAACACCTTGAATATTGAAGGCCATCCTGGAAACTCCTGGAAATGGAGTCGGCTATGCATGGACAGTGTGCTATTTCAAAATACTGTACATCTGATGTCCATTCTTTTACCTTTTTACCTAGTAGCAGACGACACTTGTGAAAAAATTACTGTGCATTTGAACATTTTCATTTTTTCCAAAACATAGGTTGTGACCTCTCATTGGAACGAGCGTAATACGCTCGTTCCAATGAGAGTCATAACCTATGTTTCAGAAGCAAAAAATGAAAATATAAAAAGATTGAACAGTGATTTTCATGGAAAGTGCTGGCCGTTTTTTTCCGTTAGCTTAGGTAAAGGGTCGAGTTATATTTTCTGTCTCTTGGATGCAAGTGGAAAATGTTTCCTGGGAAATCCTTGAATTTTGTCTGTTTTTCTCCTTGAAATTCCTTGAAAAAGCACTAAAAACCTCCTTAAGACTCCTTGACTTTGCTTAGAGGTTTGGTGCAGGAACCCTGCATTACATTGGGTAAAGAGTTTAGATGAGATTTACACCAAGGCTGTACAGTGCACAGGGTCAGTTACTCATTTAATAATGAAAAGTGTCAGTTACTCATTTAATAATGAAAAGTTTTTATAACCAGATAATGTGACTAAACCTGTGCATTGCACAGGGTTAGTCACCCTTTCTGGTCATAAAAAATTGGTAACTGCCATATCACACACTACATGAAAATGTATACACACTAAGGCTGTGGAATATACAGGGTTAATCCAATAATAGAGATGACCTTACTTATAAATGACTAGAAAGAAAAGAGTGTCTAACCCTATGCATTGTACAGAGTTAGTTGGTAAACTAACATATACTGACTAACCATATGTATTGTACAGGTAGAGGGCAACCAAGGAGATATTTTGCCTTCTTATCAAGATTATATGGCAAATGTACAAGATACGAGGTGTGACAGTTCTGGAAGAGAACAACAGAATACAATATATTCATCTGCTACGATGTCTCGTTATTTGTCTCCTTTATCTGGTGTACAGTTCCAGTTAGCATACCAGCTCCAGTCAACAGTTTCTTCTGATTTTCCATGGGAGTTTCTTCAACAGCCACAATCATTTGACCTGTCTAAGTATGAGTATGATTTTAGTTTTGAGAGATCCATTCTTAGAGATATGACAGTTGCTGAAGAAGCAAGTGGACCAGTTTCATCAGAAAATTTAATTCAGTTCTGATGATTCCTAACGTTTTGGAAACTGACTTTTGGGTATTGTGAATGCTGACACCAAACTCATATACTAGTAAATATTTTTTGTCGATACAGTGAGAAACACTTAATTGGACATTGCTTTATAGAATAATCTGTCAGTTGCATATAACATTCAAACAACAAATCATTTATCACATCCCTTGAAAACCCTAGGAAGTGAAGCAATTGTTTATTCAGAAGAGTTATACTTTTCTAGTGCATTGTTTCGTGATCACAAAAATCAAAGTATTAATTGAAAATAGAATAGGCCTAAAAAAATAAAAAATCTGTTTCTCAGGCCCTCCCGCATGGTCCTTTTGGCTGCCACATGTTCTCTTTTTATAACCAATTTAAACTTTAAAAAAAATAAAAATTAAATGGTTTATGTCTGATATTTTACCCAACTTAAAAAAATTGATGAATTTGTCTCTTGAGTGCAAGAAGGCTTTGCAATGCTTTAGCATTGCAAAGCCTTCTTGCACTCAAGGGATGAAATACACCACCACCCATGCTATTCTGTAGATTATGAGGCCCAAAACTTGAACCAAGAACATGAACTTTTGATGGCAAAGAAAGTAATTACTGAAATAAAAAATAAAATAAAAAAACACTCGCCCGCATGTAATTTTACAAATAATGGCCTGAGAAACAGAAGATCTACTTTGTGTGGCCTTATGTTTTCATTTTAGGAATTCACTAGATAAACTAAGTCAGTACCATGGGCCAAAAAAGGGCCCCTTTCCCATTGCCACAATGCTTATTTTTCCTAATTCCAGCTTAAAAGTTCCCAACCTTTTGCCCTGAACCATTGTTTTTGTCTGATAATTACAGTTAAAACTAGAAGTCCTGTCATGAAATGTGCACAAATAGTACGTCAATCTGCGTGTTAATCTACACGTTATGACCATAGTAAGGCTATCAAATTCTGTACATACAGTTAAAACTAGAAGTCCTGTCATGAATTGCGCACAAATAGCATGTTGATCTGTGCGTAACACGCGGGTCCATTGGCAGAAACATTGCCTGTGTTTGCTCTGAGTAACCAGGAGAACCTGCTGTGCTTTGGATGCCATTCGATATGGTAATTACGCACAATTCCTCCATGCAATTAAGCCTAGATAAGCGTACAGTTGGTGACAAGACTTATAGTTTTAACTGTATGTATATATATAACAACAAATTGTTTTTCTGAAATTTCTGTCTATTCATAACAACTTGACATCTGATACATCAATCAAGACAACTAATATCAATCAAAATCATTATTTGTGTGTACTTGAAAAAAAATAAATAATTTATTTTCATAATTTGGATCTACATGACGGGATTTTTTCCCCAGTTCTAGAGTCACTGCTCCCTTTCCCAAAGCATCCAGGAATATCCCTGAACTTACCCTGATACATTGTACCCTCTGTGGTGAAGCCACAGAGAATACAATGTATCAGGGTGAGTGAGGACACCCCATTTTAAAAAACTTTTCAAATTTCAAGTTGGAGATAGGCTCGCAAGTGGAATTCCAATTTTGTGGGGGAGGTGCATTCTCACTCGTACTTCCCCTGATTTTCAGATAAATAGATGAACATTTACTACACCCTTTAGCATCAATTTGAGAAAGTTACGTCATGGCAATGCGGTTCAGATTTATTATTTTAAATATCATTTTTTCAACTTTTTCAAAAAATTTCAACAAAACCATATCATGTGACCCCTCGTTGGAACGAGCTCGATGAGCTCGTTCCAACGAGGGGTCACATGATATGGTTTCGTTGAAATTTTTTTTAAAATAATATTTTTTCAACTGCTGAATTTGCATATTACGAGGGCGGATGCGGCTGATTCGTTGGGTAAAGGGTTAAAGGGTTCTCGATTGAGGAACTGATATATTTTTATGTTGGAATGATGGAAGAATTTTATTGCAAATTCACTGGTGCAGATAATTGGAGTTACTGAAGTGTTATTCAAAGAGAAACATGCTGGAAAAAACTGAAGTGAATTGAGAGCGCTGTTTTCAAAATTCCTTCCATACAACGTTATGTCAGTGATGCCACAGCCATGTCTTAACACATGGCTGTGGCATCACTGACATAACGTTGTCAGTGATGCCACAGCCATGAGTCTCGAATTCTGCATTTGCCTCGATATGTCGCGGGTGTGGAAAAGTCTAGTTTCGAAGATTGCTAGAAGATTAACTTTTACTATTTGTGCTTGACATTCCAAACCCAAAGTTTGACTTGATCTTTAAAAAATTTATGAAAACCTGGAACTGAAAAGTGTACTGACCGCAGTTCAACTGACGCGAATGATTGAAGTCACTATAGACTCTACATGATTTTCAGCAGTTTGCACTAGAATCTTCACGAGAATCAGATTCCGGATTTTTGCTGAATTTTAAACCTTGCAAAATATCAAAATTTTAGGCCACGCAAAGTAGATCTTTTGTTTCTCGGGCCATTATTTGTGAAATTGCATGCGGGCGAGCGGTTTTTTATTTTATTTTTTATTTCAGTAATTACTTCTTTGCCATCAAAAGTTCATGTTCTTGGTTCAAGTTTTAGGCCTCATAATCTACAGAATAGCATGGGGGGTGGTCTATTTCATCCCTTGAGTGCAAGAAGGCTTTGCAATGCTAAAGCATTGCAAAGCCCTCTTGCACTCAAGGGACAAATTCATCAATTTTTTTTAACTTGGGTAAAATATCAGACATAAACCATTTAATTTTTATTTTTTTTAAGTTTAAATTGGTTATAAAAAGAGAGCATGCGGCAGCCAAAAGGACCATGCGGGAGGGCCTGAGAAACAGATTTTTTATTTTTTTAGGCCTTATGTCGCAAATTTTTTCCATAATGCAACTAAGAGTTGAACCAATTTAATCTTGTTTGATTCAGTGAGCTCTGTGAAACAAGAATTGTTCTAGTTAAATTCCTTGTATCATTATGGGAAAAATCGGCAAGTTAAAATTTTGTTATTTAGGTAGAGTGTTAACATAACATCAACAAAATACTTCGAAAAACGAGCTCTGAAGCAAGTCTGAAAATAAGCAATCTGTCATTTGCAGAATGAGGTCCGGTCCCCAGAGGGCAAATTTGCTGATGCTAACCCCTACAGTGGGCCAATTTATCCCCTGGGTACCTCATTCTGTTTAGGTTGAGATCTTGATTCAGACTGAGGTCCACAGAGGATAATTTTTGTGATGCTACCCTGCTGTGCAGGGTAGCATCACTAAATTCACCCTCTGGGAACCTTATTTTGCAGATGAAAGTCTGCTTATTTTCTGGCTTGTTGTCATCATTAATTCATAGTCATAATTAAACTCTGCTTCAAGTCACTTGATTATGCATAGTAACACCAGTTTTCATAAGATTGCCTTCGTCAAGTAACAGTTTATGGTTGCGATGTAAACAATTTGTATCCACCTTGTAACGATTCATCAAGTTGAACAACTCTAGCTGGGTTCATATCTCTGTTATCATCACTAAATTCACCCTATGGGGGACCTCATTTTGCAGATGACAGTCTGCTTATTTTCTGGCTTGCTCTGAACAGCTGTTGAGTGGCTTTGTGTTAGAAGCAATGAAATTGTACATTTTGGATTTGATATTTCAAATGAATTTATGTCTGTCTGTATGACTCAGAGGTAAAGGAATTTTATGATCATCACACTAAATGTTCGATGGACCAAATATTTCATTCATTTAACTGGGATTATTCTATGATAAAAGGTTTCATTTAATAACCGATTGGACAAATTTGTACCGAAGGTATAGTAAATGATTTGTAGGGTACCTGTGATATGCAATTGAAAGGATGATTTTATTTTTGAATATGTGATTAACCCTTTACCTAACATAAAAAGCAGACGACACTTGCAAAAAAAATTCTTGAATAACTAATTTTTTTCATTTTTTGTCTCAAAAACATAGGTTATGACCCCTTGTTGGAACGAGCTCGATGAGCTCGTTCCAACGAGGGGTCATAAACTATGTTTTTGAGACAAAAAATGAAAATATTTTGAAAGTTAATTGCCGATTTTTTAGAATAGCGCTGGCCGGTTTTGGCCGTTACGTTGAGTAAAGGGTTAAATGGTTCCACTGTATAATCAATCATTGTGAGTTGTTTACACGATTTCTTATTTTCAGCATTCAAAATAATTCAAGCAAAAATAAACTGTCTAGCTCTTATGACATAAAAAATGTGCAATAGGCCCCACAAAGTAGATCTTCTGTTTCTCAGGTCATTTTTTTTTTTGGTGTAAAATTGCTTTGGGGCAGGCAGCTTTTTATTTTATTTTTTATTTTTGTAATTATTATCTTAACATTACAAAATCAAGATACAGTAGAACCTGTCTTGAGAGACCGCCCTTTGGGCCACACAAAAGTGGTCTCTCAAGACAGGTGGTCTCTCATAACAGGTTCAAGGTTTTCTCAAGTCAGTGAATAACCAACCACAAAATTCAGAAATGGAGAAGAATGGATTTTTGTAATTACTTTGTAGTTGTTCATTTTTATGAAGTTTTTGAAACAAATTGAAATGGACTGTTATAAAAATTATAAAAATAAATTAGTGTTGAAAATCTTCATTGAAGATTTTCAACACTATTTTATTTTTATATTTTTTATAACAGTCCTTTTCAATTTGTTACAAAAATATTTTCAACACAAATTTATTTTCATTCCTATCTGTCACATTTCAGGTATGTATGAAATTGTTTATTCAGAAATAATCCTAATCCTAATCTTTTCACAGGGGTCTTATAAAAACATCTCAATCTGTAATGAATTAGCAATTGAAACCCAATTAAGAGCTTTTAATACTTTTAATTATGTTAGTATAACCACAATGGATTTTCCAATTCCAGAACAGGTAAAAAAAAGTTTTTGTCATGGTTTCAGTCTTCAAAGGGGCGGTCTCTCAAGACAGGTCCATTATGGCATAAAAATGCAATTTGGTACCAGGCCACAGTGGTCTCTCAAGACAGGTTGTCTCTCAAGACAGGTGGACTCCCATAGCAGGTCCATTATAGAGTAAATCCAGTCGGTGCCTGGCAGATGTGGTCTCTCAAGACAGGTGGTCTCTCAAGACAGTGGTCTCTCAAGACAGGTTTTACTGTATTGACATTGTATGTGCGGAAGTCTGTGAATCTGTTCACATTTTCTTTAGCACATGCTGTACCTCGCAGTTCTTGTCCGATCATCACAAAATTTCATATGCTGGCTTGCGGTCATGTCTAGATGAGAACGTCCCCTTTTGGTCTCGATCGGTCAACCTTGATGGCTGCGTGGGCCAAAAACATTTAGCACAGTCTACAGGTCATATTTACAAAGGGATTTCATTGTAACTTGGTATGATGACTCTGTATATTGTCTAGATGAGAACGTTGTATTTTGGTCGGATTCAGTCAACCATGACGGCCGCAGGGGCATGTTACCTAGATTCTTTTAGCACAGTCTTCAGATTGCATTTATGAAAGAATTTCATTGTAAATTGGTAGGATGACTCATTTTTGAATGATTTTACTGCAACTTGTAACTTTGGTTGACATACGGTTACGATGAGGGCAACATCAACCCAGGCCTCAGTTCTTCAGTACAGTCTCCACCTCAAATTATTCTTATTGAAAACATATTAACATATTCTCAATTATCACAATTCCTGTCTTATTTCATAATCCTTTCATAAACATTGAACATTATCCTTTTCATCAAACACTACACACTGTCAAGTTAAGCTACCGTGTCACTGACACTTTTATTTCCTTGCCATCAAAAGTTCATATTCTTGCTTTGTTTTATGTTTCAGGCTTCATAACAGAATAGCATGGGTGGTGGTATATTTTGTCCCTAGAGTGCAATAAGGCTTTGCATGCTAAAGCATTGCAAAGCCTTGTTGCACTCAACGGACAAATTTATCAATGTTATTAACTTGGGTAAAATATCAGACACAAACCATTTTATTTTCATTTTTTTAACAGAGCATGCAGCAGCCAAAATGACCATGCGAGAGGGCCTGAGAAACAGATATTCAACTTTTTTATGCTATAACGTTATACTATTTATTAGATATGATTTTCTTTCCCAGAATTCCCCATTATCGTCTGATACGACTTCGGATTCCCAGCCCTGGTAATTCACCCTCAGCAATCAGCAGGGCTGAGGTAAATGCTGAGGAAATGAAAAATATCCACAGCAAAAATACTGCCGAGGATGGCTTCTTCAGAAAGCCTGGTGGTGGGAGAAATTGCACAACTTCCAGGTTACACGAGGAATCAAACCATGTGGGCTTCACTATGATGTATTGGTAATCTTACAATTTACAGTACAAATTGCAGCATAACTACTAGAAACTATGTGTTCTACTTCTAGGTTTATAACACTAGAATCTGACATCAGTTTCTGGAAAGCTCTACAGAGCTTTCCAGAAACTGATGTCAGATTCTAGTGTTATCAGCATAGAAACAGTGAGATACTTAGTTTGTGGTTATACAGCATCTTATTTTCACTCATACCATACATATTTAGCAAGTCGCCTGCTTACTTCTAAGTTCTCAGCATTCACATGTTCATGATATTGGCATTATCTAATTGAGTGAAGATTCGGCACATTGATTGTGATTATATACACATGTATCACAATCTACTTTCCAAAGTTAAAGTTACTTGAAAGTTTTCACTTCACCGCATACCACATGTGCATGGCAATTGAGACTCTGTCCTGTCCCCTGATGATTCTTACACACTCGAACAGGTTTCACAGCAATTGCTGTAGAAGCATCAGTTTTCCACAGCAATTGTTTTGCCAAGGAAACAAGGATGAATTACCAGGACTGACAAGATGACCCTGGCTGTCAATAGTGTCATTAACTCCCTGCACACTGATGTCAAAATATCTAAATTTCAGGCAGAAAAAATTTCCCATAATGCAACTAGAAATTTAACCAATTCAATCTCGTTGGACAGAGCTCATTGAGCTCTCAAACGAGATTGAATTGGCTAAATTTTGCGATGCATTATGGGGAAAAACAGCTTCCTGAAATTTTGGTATTTTGACATCAGAGTGAAGGGGGTTAAATGCCAAATAGATAAATTTGCTGCATAAAGTTGCCTTCAGTTTGAAAATCAATAATATCTCTTGAAAATGGAATTTTGGGACCATGATGACTCACTGGTTATGGCATTGAACTTCAAAGTGAGAGGTCCACAGTTCAACCCCTGCTAGGGGTAACTGAGTTGTGTTTTTGGGCAAGGCACTTAATCGTGATTGCCCACGTGGAGGAATCACTGTATACTAAGGCTAATGAACGTCAATAGTGCACTTGTCTTCAACCAGTGATAACCCTGCTTGTGCGGAGTTAGTACGTTGAGGAGTCTGACATGTATCTCGAACTACTGTCACATTTTAAAGTTACTTGAAAGTTTTCACTTCACTGCATACTTCACATACATGGCAATTGAGACCATGCCCTGCCCCCCTGATGATTTTTACACAATTGAACAGGCTTCACAGCAATTGCTGTAGAAGCACTAGTTTTCCACAGCAATTTTTTTTTGCCGAGGAAACAAGGATGAATTACCAGGACTGAGATTCCACTGAAATTTTTTATTTTAAATTCACTAATTTTCAAAGGTTTTCAAGATGTGCGGGAACCCTGTACTTTGTTTTCCTCGTCAACAAATCTCGGCTTACAACTCGGAAGTTTATGTACAACATTTTCTTCTCCCCATGTACCTAACACTTACTTATTGCCATCCAGGACTGAAAATAAGCAGACTGACATTTGCAGAATGAGGTCCCCAGAGGAGGAATTTGACAATGCTATCCCATACAGTGGGCCAATTTTTCCTCTGGGTACCTCTTTCTGTTTAGTTTTGAGACCCTGATTCAGATTAAGGTTCACAGAGGGTAAATTTAATGATGCTATCCTGCTGTGCAGGGTAGCATCACTAAATTCACCCTCTGGGAACCTTATTTTGCAGATAAAAATCTGCTTATTTTCTGGCTTGTTGCCATCATTAATTCATAGTCATGATTAAACTCTGCTTCAAGTCACTCCATTATGCATAGTAACACCAGTTTTCATAAGATTGCCTTCGTCAAGTAACAGTTTATGGTTGCGATGTAAACAATTTGTATCCACCTTGTAACGACGCATCAAGGTGAACAACTCTAGCTGGGTTCATATCTCTGTTATCAGCACTAGAGTGTAGCAAGCATATGCATTGAGATGTGCTGAGAGATAAGATGGAAGAGATTCATCAAAATATTTAACCCTTTACCTAATGTAAAGGCCAAAACCGGCCAGTGCTATTCACCAAAAATACTATCCAATTTTCATTATTTTTTATTTTTATCACAAAAACATAGCTTATGACCCCTCATTGGAACGAACTCACTCAGCTCGTTCCAATGAAAGGATCATAAGCTATGTTTTTTGTGATAAAAAATGAAAGAAAAATTAGTTATTAAAGTATTTTATTTGCAAGTGTCATCTGCTTTTCATGTTAGGTAAAGGATTAAATACTGGAAGGGAGATTTTGAAATCAATCCAAGCCTTAACTGGAAGCCAGTGGAACTTTTTCAGCAATGGTGTTACATGGTCCCTTGTGGTAATGTGTTTACATTCCTGCACTTTCTCTCTTAGGCTGCACTGATTGACATTATATTGTACTCATCGAAAGAATTATTTACAAGATAAATTTTCATTGAATTCTCTTGTACCACAAGAAAATCAAACCTTTTTACCCATTACCTAATGGATGGGCTGCATCAACCTACATAAAATTTACAAATTGGGCGATTAAAAATAAATTTCAACAAAACCCTATCCTGCCCCCCCCCCCCCCTGCCTCCACCATTGAATTGATCTTATTCCTTTGAGAGGGTCATATGATATATTTTTGTTGAAATATTGTAAAAAATCTGAAAAATAATTAAAATAACAAACTTTAACCCTTTATCTAAAGCAGACGATATCAAAATATATTATTTTAAATATCAGTTTTTAAAATTTTTCAAAATATTTCAACAGAACCATATCATGTGACCCCCTCATTGGAACAAGCTCGACAAGCTTATTCCACTGAGGGTCACATGATATGGTTTTGTTGAAATTTTTTGAAAATAATATTTTTTCAGCTGCTGAATTTTCACATTACTCGGGCGGATGTGACCAATTCGTTTGGTAAGGGGTTATTATCATGTGCTTTGGGTAAAGGGTTAATAAATTTTTATTTTTTATTTTTGTCATCTTCAAATGTTTTAAAATTAAAAGAGTATTCAGTAGGCCGCACAAAGTAGATCTTCTGTTTCTCAGGCCATTATTTGTGAAATTGCATGCGGGCGAGCGGTTTTTTATTTTATTTTTTATTTCAGTAATTTCTTCTTTGCCATCAAAAAGTTTATGTTCTTGGTTCAAGTTTTAGGCCTCATAATCTACAGAATAGCATGGGTGGTGGTGTATTTCATCCCTTGAATGCAAGAAGGCTTTGCAATGCTAAAGCATTGCAAAGCCTTCTTGCACTCAAGGGACAAATTCATCAATTTTTTTAACTTGGGTAAAATATCAGACATAAACCATTTAATTTTTATTTTTTTTAAGTTTAAATTGGTAATAAAAAGAGAGCATGTGGCAGCCAAGAAGACCATGCGGGAGGGCCTGAGAAACAGATTTTTTATTTTTTTAGGCCTTAAGATATTTATAGCATTACTCACTGCTGTCCTCATTATCCATTGATTGATATAATGTATTTTTTTTTTTTATAATTTCAAATCAAATATTTTTCTTCATAAAAGATAATCTCATTACCAAGTCTGGAAAAAAGTAGACTGTCATCTGCAGAATGAGGTCCCCAGAGGGTGAATTTGGTGATACTAGCATTACTAAATTTATCCTCTGTGAACCTCAATCCAAATCAAGAACTCGGACCAAAACAGAAAGAGGTACCCATGCGATAAATTGGGTGATTCTAGCCCAATGTATGGGATAGCATCAGCAAACTCACCCTTTGGGGACCTCATTCTGCAAAAGGCCTTTATATTCATTTATTGTGGGGACACCCTTTTGCTCTAATTGGGAACATAAAAAGCAGAAATAACAGTTTTATCCTGTTATATTTTATTGCCATGCATTTTTATGTTTTTCCATGGTCTTATTATGATGGAGGTTCTCAAATGTTGAAGAGGCACAAAGAATTCACATATTTTGCTTAATGTCTTCACACCTTCTCTAATTTGGGGACATCTGTAAACGGTGTGAAATTGGGGTAATCTAAAGGTCTGTCTGCAAATGACATTGCTTATGTCCAGGCTTGCTCTTTACCATATATAACGTTTTATTACCATTATATAGCATAAACAATATGTATTTCAAACATTCTAAGGGACTACATGTCCTGAGTTCGATCCCCGTCTGGGACGACCCGCGTTGTATCCTTGGGCAAGGCACTTTATCCTGGTTGCCTACAAGGGGGCACGATGATGCCAAGTACTAAGACGCACTACACGTCGATTGTGCACATGCCTTCAACCACTGTAACCCTGCTAGAGCAGAGCTTGAACAGAGTTAGAATGTTGAGGAGCTGACAGTTGCTCGTCAATGCTCGGTGGTTCTTTCTGGGTACTCTGGCCTCCTCCACCCATAAAACTGTCACGGTCGCGAGTAGCCATTGAAAGTATTGCCATGCCTTCCAAAAGTAAAGGCAATGTAATGACATTAATGATACTCCTAGAAGGTTTTTCTTAAGGTCAAACTCATATAATGAATCCGGTCTTAGATGCAAATGTGGCATTTAGCTTCTACAAGTAATAATTAAATTGGTAGTGTTTAATTTTTATTCATTTTCAAACATAATTTATATCAGGTCCTAGAACAAAATTGATGTCAGCCTGGTAATTTGGGCTGGCCTGCATTACTTGGTCATATTATGCCCAGCGTTTACAGGGACCGATCAGGACTATTTAAAATACGCTCTAGCCTCGAGCCTATTTTTTCAATTCATGCGCCAGATTTCAATTTACTGAGTCACACTGCTGTTTGTAACACACACTGCAAGTATGTAATAGCTCTCATCATTTTCATTTAGTACACTATAGCAAACATTAATCTTCACTGTGGTTTCTGATCAAGTCTTGGCTGCCTATTTAGGCAGCCAAGACTTGATCAGAAACCACAGTGAAGATTAATGCTTGGTAATTAAGACTTGAAGTATTAACTTAAGCACTCTACAACAATGATAAATGATAATCATATATACATGTATAAAACATGTAAGAGTGTCTCTCTCGATTATCCATCGAAAGAATATCAAAATATGATCTGAGAAGTTACGTGCCAACTGAGAAGCCTATTTCTGAGATTTAAGAGCCAGGTCCTGATGTTTCAGAACCAAATGCGCACTGGTGCATGCCCAGGTCGGTCCCTGCATTTATATGAGGCAGGCTGGGCAGTGCTGCACTAAAATTCAAAATAAATTGTTACAGCCTAAACTAAACTTTTGTCACAGCCATGTCAATCACTTGTATGCCGACACACGGTATGCACAAGCAAAGCCTCTTTGTTGTTCATGTGCAAATGCATATCAGTAAAGTTGTGACAGACAGAATTGGAGTCTTCTCTTCCTTTTTGTTAGTTTGCACATTGTTTCTTTTCGACATACATGTATTTGTTGTAAAGGAAACATTCAATTTGACCTTGTCCTTAAAGTCAATTGCATAATGCAAATATGGACATGTTCCTGTTATTTAATGGATGAACACAAATTGAATTCAGCTAATGGTTTTGCATGATGAACCCTTCACTCAAAATAACAACCAAAATTGGCCAGTGCTGTTGACAAAACTTGCCATTCAATTTCAATTATTTTTTTCATGTTGAGCTATGTAAACTATGTTTATGACACAAAAAAATTAGTTATTCCATTAGTGGGGCATGGCAGCACTCTGTACTGAGGCATACTAAATATTATTATGCCCCACATCTGTCACAGATGTGGGGCATAATAATATTTAGTATGCCTCAGTACTGAGTGCTGCCATGCCCCACTAATAGAATAACTAATCAGCCATGATTGGTTAATTTGGCACCTTCTAAAAGTCATAGTACTGGAGTTTTTGGACAAAACACAGATACTGTCGGAACATTCTTCCCTGGAGACATGAGAACAAAGAAAATGTAAGCTCCACTTCCATTGATCAGCGTCGATTATGCACACGCTGATTGGAATTTCTTGACTCCAAACTCGGGTGTGGTGTCTGTTTTACTTTTTTCGTCTCCGATAGACCCGAACTTACCTTCAAATATGTCAGCTGCAGTGGGTGTGTTTTCAATTTTAACTGCAAACAATGAATTCAAAAGAATCAGAAGTATTAAAAACTTGCGTGTTTTTCACCTCTTTAGTGAATGATGAATGTTACTTCAATTATATTTTCACAAGTTTAGTATTAGCACACCTTGACCTCGCTGAGTCAGTGCCTCAAGTTCAAAATAAATTATTTCACTCCACTTAATTCTAACTGTCAGCCAAGAAACATGAGTTTATATTCCATTATACCACTTATCACATAAGCATTAATAATGAATTATAACATGGACGGCAGGATGGAGTTGTAAACACTGACATTTGGTGATATAGAAACTCCTAAAGTGACGGCACTTGTAACAAGTCATTTTCAAATTTGGTGGTCTGGAAACTCCTAAAGAGACGTCATTCATTTGAAATGATGTAACTAAAAGCCTGTTTCTGGATTCAGATACCTTGTTATATGATTGATGGCATGCTGCAGTTAACGTTTAACAATGAACGCTATTTTTTTGGTTGGCATAATAAAATAATTAGAATGTTTCTTTTCATGTTCTGTCGGTCGATAGTACCTGTGTTTGAGTGATTTCTGTTAACCCGTTACCCAACGCAGACGATATCAAAATTTATTATTTTAAATACCATTTTTTCAAATTTTTCAAAACATTTCAACAAAACTATATCATGTGACCCCTCGTTGGAACGACCTTGTTCCAACGAGGGGTCACATGATATGGTTTTGTTGAAAGTTTTTGAAAATAATATTTTTTCAACTGCTAAATTTGCATTTTATGTGGGCAGATGCGGCCGATTCATTGGGTAAAGGGTTAAAAACCTTCAGCAGCTTCACTACTTCAGTTTTATTTAAGAAAATCACACAAACTCGGGTCCTTTCGAACGATAGAACATGAAAAGAAACGTTCTAATGAAATGGTGCACTTGCCTTGAAACGCTATCAGCTCTCCTTGTACTGGGTTACTGTGCTAGAGTGGTTGTCTCTGGATAATCTAGCTTCTTCCAATTTAAAAGTCTGTCACAATGTGACCTTGGCTGTTGAAAGTGTTGTTAACCCTTTACCCAATGCAGACGATATCAAAATTTATTATTTTAAATATCATTGTTTTAAATTTCTCAAAAAATTTGAACAAAAACCATATCATGTGACCCCTTGTTGGAACGAGCTTGACGAGCTCGTTCCAACGGGGGGTCACATGATATGATTTTGTTGAAATTTTTTGAAAAATAATATTTTTTCAACTGCTAAATTTGCATATTACATGGGCAGATGCGGGCGATTCGTTGGGAAAAGGGTTAAAACCCAGTAAAGAAATAAACACCAAATGGATAATCCATCTTAGAATGTTGTGTCACTGAACGTCTGCGAGGGCTTTTATTTATTGTTCTTCATTATTTAAATTAATAATGAATTTATCATGAACAAAATATAATTTTGCATGTATATTTATAACTCATTGTATTATTTCCCCCTGGGAAGTGAAGCAATCCTTGTTTACTATGGTAAGCAAGCTTGTTTTACTGGTAGAATAGGACCAGTCACCAATGCTTGGGGTCGAAGCCCTCTAAAATGGGCAACATACATATAAACGATTGACTGAACTCCATGTTGCGGGCATGATGAGTCACTGCAGAAATACAGTATGGCCGCCATGGACAGCATTTCTACAGATGTAATAATATTAGGGTAAACATGAAGAATAGCGGATCCAACAAATTATACAAAAATTACCAACTTTTCCCAACTTTTCATGGTTTCCCTACATTCTTTAGTGTTTTTTCTTTACATATTCATAAATTTGGGGGAATAAAAATCACTTTTTACCTTGTTTTTACTAGTTTTTAACTTCCGAGACGAAGCAATTCAACTTGCGCGTCAACCATCTTTTCTATCGAAAGTGTGTGTTTGATTTTGAAGCGCACTTGTTCTGCACTGGTACCACAAGGAGAAGTCAGTAAGTACAGTGGTTTTTTTCACTTTTTTCATTATTAAGGTAAGTTATATAATAAATAGCACCGCACTCGATGGGTTAGGGTCAGTCTAGCAAGGGTTCGGGTTAGCTAACCCGAACCCTTCCTACACTGACCCTAGTCTGTTGAACACGGTGCGATTTTCGGAACTGATGTGATACTGAATTCTCCACAAATGGGAGGAGACGCCCACCGTGACGTCACATCTTTGACAGTTTCCATTGAAAGAACGTCACTGTTGATAAACACGATCAGACGACTTTTCCGTGCCTCTCTTATGGGAAGGAAAAACTTAGTAAATAATGCCTAAATGTATTAAAAACTCAGGGTTTTTGGTACATATGTGAAGAAAAAACACTAAAGAATGTAGGGAAATCATGAAAAGTTGGGAAAAGCTGGTATTTTTTGCATAATTTGTTGGGTCCGCTGTTCTTCATGTTTACCAATATTAGATTCCAAGCACTGATTATAGGAATAATCATAAAAAATGTAATTAATAAAGCACAGGGTACAATCCATTAATTAAAATTTTGATGACGATGATTTTTTTTTATTATTTGGTAAATGCATGCTTGGGCATCACTTCCCATGTTTGGATTACGATCTGTCATCAACGACTACTATATTTGACCTTAAACATCATTAAAAAAATAATTGTGAATTTTATTATATGCTGGCCTGTGAATTATCGCAAATTATCTAAAAGTTATTTCTTGATATCCATCGACTCAATGGATACTGAGAAATATCCCTCAGTAGCTTCCTAAATGACATCATGCTTCGGCGCAAGACATTGCCTTGAAGGAACGATCAGCAGATCTTTGTTATGTCTTGAAACTGTCGAATTGGGCTGAATACTGAGCAGTATAAAATGTCACGTAGCATATGATAAAAAGAAAATTTGCGCTATTTTAGTGAATATCGGGAATTATCTCATTCCTGTTGACCTGAAAGTATTATTTTTTACCTGCGCAAGCACTTGTGAAAAATAAAACTTTCAGGTCCACATGAATGAGACAATTCCCGATGTTCACTAAAACAGCATAGATATCCTATATGCATTAATTCCCAAATTAGGAAAATCTTCATTCATATTTGTCATTTTATGCATAATTCATATATTGTGATAAATTTTGTATACCAGATCTTAAGATAACAAAAGATTTCTAAATTGAGTATATTGTGACATGTTCCATGTTATACACTGTTGGTTGATTAAAGTAAATATATCTTCATGTTTCTTGTTCATGCATTTACAGTGTTGGGTCATGATCCAGCCAAAACTCTCTGGTCTGCTTCCTGCCAACAGTATTAGAATGTCACCCATCAATGAGAAAAATGCAGAAGCATTGATCCCATGTGTTGTCTTCATTTATGCCCCGACCTCCTTAGAAGTTCTGGGGTATATATAATAGAGTTTTCTGTCCAAAATGTGCATCCATCCATATGAATATTTTGTATTGTATCTCTGATATCAGTTGTCAGCAGTCCTGAAAATAAGCAGTCTGACATTTGCAGAATGAGGTACCCAGAGGGTGAATTTGATGATGCTATCCATAAAGTGGGCCAATTTATCCTCTGGGTACCCCTTTTTGTTTAGTTATGAGACCCTGATTCAGATTGAGGTCCACAGAGGTATAACTTGAAAACAATACATCCAACAGATACTGTTTTTTATGGTTGATTAGTCATGACCAGAGGATGATTCCTTTAGATAACCAGCATTCTGGCATATCCAAGATGGCCACCCTGGCAGCCATCTTGGATTTTTAGGGACTTTTGATTGTCCATTTGATAATCCAACAGATACTGTTTTTTATTATTGATTAGTCATGACTAGAGGATGGTTCCTTTCGATAACCAGCAACATTGTCCATCCGTCCATCCATTTGTCTCTGTCCGTCCATCCGTCGTTAACTTTTGTTTGCCCACATGATAACTTGAAAACAATACATCCAACAGATACTGGTTTTTTTTTATGGTTGATTAGTCATGACTAGAGAATGGTTCCTTTCAATAACCAGCATCAGTGTCCATCCGTCCATCTGTCTGTCTGTTAACTTTTATTTGTCCATGCTGTAACTTGAAAACATGACAGCCATCTTGGATTTTTAGGGACTTTTGATTGTCCATGTGATAATCCAACAGATACTATGTTTTTATGGTTGATTAGTCATGACTAGAGGATGGTTCCTTTCGATAAACAGCATTCTGGCATGTCCAATATGGCCGCCATGGCAACCATCCTGGAGTTTTGGTGACTTTAGCTTCTCCACGCAATAACTTGAAAACAATATATTCAACTTTAATGGGTCATAAGCCAGGAATATACAGTTATTTTTTAAGGAATTATTGACCATTTGTTCAACTAAAAATTTCTTCGTAAGCGCAATTTCTTCATAGGTGGCAGTATATTGATCCACTGCCTGGCGGTACACTTGTTAAATCTAGTTAAGGCTGCTGTAAAGCAGCCATGACTAAACTTAATGAAATGCTTTTGAAAATTTAACTCAACAAGAGGCCACATGGAGGCGGAGGCGGAGGCGTTCACCTGACAATAGTTGTTTAAAGAAAGATTTAACCCTTTACCCAATGAATCGCCCACATCCGCCCGCGTAAGATGCAAATTCAGCAGCTGAAAATATATTATTTTTCGAAAAATTTCAACAAAACCAAATCATGTGACCCCTCTTCGGAACAAGCTCGTCGAGCTCATTCCAAAGAGGGGTCACATGATATGGTTTTGTTGAAATTTTTTTTTAAAATTTAAATGAAAGTGTCAATGACACTGTAGCTCAACTTGTCAAGACAAAGACATGTACATGTATAGTATGTGACACAGCAATGACAAACATCTAGGTAATGACCTGATAACAAAGGTACATATAAAGTATTGTAACGGTCTGTACATGAATACTGACCGTTGCCTGTAACAAATGTATAGGTAAAGTATTGTAAAGGTGGGTGACAGTCAGATGCTGAACTAGAAAAAATCTTTGAGTCCCAGAGTGGGTCTGACTGAACCCCAAAATATTTGTTCTCATAGCACAGTGATAACAAAGGCACCCCAAAACACACTCGTTCCTGTCCCAAGGTGAAAACAAAAGTACTCAAGAAGTTTTGTGAAGATCAGTTCATAAATACGAGCTGTATAGAACTTGTGACAAAAAACTGATTGGACCTAATTTCGGTACAAAATGGCCACTGGCAGCCATCTTGAATTTTGGACCGTACCCAGAAACACTCATTCTCATCCCAAGGAGATAACAAAGGTACCCAAGAAGTTTTGTGAAGATCGGTTCATAAATACAGCCTCTACCCTGAGCCGTATTGACATGTGTGCTTACATTGTGTAAGTAGCACTGAATAAATCAAAGTTCATCTAATTTGCATAATTTCGGCACGAAAAAAAAACCCTTACAATATGTGATGTATTCCATGTTACTAAACATTCATACAAAAATTTATTCAAATCAGAACTTTCATACAGACGTTCTATACAAAAGACTGATTGCACTAATTTTGGTACAAAATGGCTGCTGGTGGCCATCTTGAATTTCGGACCACACCCCAAAACACTCGCTCTCATCCCACGGTGATAACAAAGGTACCCAAGAAGTTTCGTAAAGATTGGTTCATAAATATGGCCTCTAGTCTGAGCTGTATAGAAGATGTGTACAAAAAACTGATAAGACCTAATTTCGGTACAAAATGGCCACTGGAAGCCATCTTGAATTTTAGACCGCACCCAGAAACACTCGTTCTCGTCCCAAGGTGATAACAAAGGTACCCAAGACATTTCGTGAAGATCAGTTCATAAATACAGACTCTAGTCTGAGCCGTATTGACATGTGTACTTACTGTGTGTAAGTCGCACTGAAAAAATCAAAGTTCATCTAATTTGCATAATTTCTGCACGAGAAAAAAACCCGTATTATATGTGATGCATCCCATGGTACTAAACATTCACACAAAATAATTATTCAAATCAGGGCTTTCATATGGAAGTTCTGTGCAAAAATCTGATTGCACCTAATTTTGTACAAAATGGCTGCCATCGGCCATCTTGAATTTCGGACCGGACCCAAAAACACTCGTTCTCGTCCCACGGTGATACCAAAGGTACCCAAGAAGTTTCGTAAAGATCGGTTCATAAATACAGCCTCTAGCCCGAGCCGTATTGGCATTTGCACTTACAGTGCTGAAAGTAACCCCAAAAAACATCAAAATTAGTCTAATTTGCACAATTTACGTACGAGAAAACAACCTGTATTATATGTGATGTATCCCATGGTACTAAACATTCATACAAAAAATTATTCAAATCAGAGCTTTCATATGGAAGTTCTGTACAAAAAACAGATTTCTGCATCGTCGGTACAAAATGGCGGCTGGCAGCCATCTTGAATTTTGGACCGCACCCAAAAACACTCGTTCTCGTCCCACGGTCATAACAAAGGTACCCAAGAAGTTTCGTAAAGATCGGTTCATAAATACGGCCTCTAGCCCGAGCCATAGCAGCTTGGCACTTACAGCTCTGAAAGTAACACTAAATAAATCAAAGTCAGTCTAATTTGCATAATTTACGCACGAGAAAAAAACCCATATTATATGTGATGTCTCCCATGGTACTAAACATTTATACAAAACTTTATTCAAATCAGAACTTTCATACAGAAATTCTGTACAAAAAACTGATTTTTGCATCATCGGTACAAAATGGCCACTGGCAGCCATCTTGAATTTCGGACCACACCTAAAAACACTCGTTCCCGTCCCAGGGTCATAACAAAGGTACACAAGAAGTTTCGTAAAGATCGGTTCATAAATACGACCTCTAGCCGAGACATAGCCAATTGTTGACGTACGGACAGACGGACGACGGGCCATGACAATAGCTCAAATTTGACTTCGTCAAAGTTGAGCTAAAAATGATATTTAAAATAATAAATTTTGAAATCGTCTGCGTTGGGTAAAGGGTTAATTAGCATCTTATAGCTAGTTAACACTGCAGAGGAATGAAGTTATGTAATTACTTATAATTCTGTTGTCCATGCCAGATGATTTTTTTTCTAGTTCTGAGATGCTACCACAGAAATAGTGCCTGATTTCCAGTAATGCAAAACTTGGGAGTCCAAATATCAACCTAGGAACGTAACTTGAACAAATTTGAGTCTGAGCCCTCCCCATCCACCACCAGGATGCTGTATACCAAATGCGGAAGCGTTCTAACTGGGGGATCTGAATGAGCAGATTTTTAAAGAAATTTCCTCATATTGCATAAGTTGAAATTCTGTCAACCACAGGCGGCCATAATATTAATGCAGGGACCCGATTTGAACAAACTTGAATCTCACACCCCAGAGATGTATACCAAATATACTATTAAAAAAAAGTAGAGGATATTTGATAAAAGTGAGATATATGAAGAAATATATTTATATTTTCATCAAAAAGACACAGTTGAGGCATTGCATTGTGACATCTGGTGAATGATTTCAGTGACAGTTGAGTGTCCGACAAGCGCACATTCCACGCACTGAGTTGTAGAAGACATGGGCAGTCAGTCAGAGAATTTACCACATTCAGTCCAAGCCCTCAATACAGTTAAAACTAGAAGTCCTGTCATGCAATGCACACAGATAGTACGTTGATCTGCACGTTAAATTCTGTCCATATGGCCTGTGCACAAGCAATGTTTCAGCCAATGGACCTCCGGGTAACCCGGAGGTCTGTTGGCAGAAACATTGCATGTGTTTGCTGTGAGTAACCAGGAGAACCTGCCATGCTTTGGATGCCATTCGATATGGCAATTGTGCGCAATTCCAACGCGCAATTAAGCCTAGATAAGCGCACTATTCGTAACAGGACTTCTAGTTTTAACTGTACCTTGTAAATTCTCCTCTCTCCTCGGTTTGCACAGATCCAATGTAGCATATTCTCACCAAACGTCCAATATCAGCTTGACTGATGTTATTCCATTCTTCCTGCAGTGCAGAGGCGAGTTCCTGAACATTGGAAGGGAGCCGTTGTCGTAGGCGCCTGCCAAGCATATTCCAGACATGCTTGATTGGTGAAAGGTCTGGACTGAGTGCTGGACAAGGCAGTGTACTGATGTTCTGCTCCCGGAGGAACTCTGTAGTGCCACAGGCGCTGTGTGTTCTTGCATTGTCATCTTGGAAAAAGAATTGACGGCTGTGACGTCGTGCAAATGGCACCACATGAGCTGCTAACATGTTGTCATGGAAGCACTGCCTTGTGACATGCCCTTGGATGACATGTAATGCTGTTCTGTTTGTCATGGTTACGCCTCCACATGCCATAACCGATCTGCCACCAAACTGATCGTGCTGCCTAACAGTTACATCGTGGTATTGTTCGTTCCGCCCCCGCCACACTCTGTTTCGCCTGCCGTGGAAGTCGAGAGTGAACCTTGATTCATCGGAAAACATGACGTTGCTCCACTGACGATTTTCCCAGTGCTGTCGTGCTCCATACCAATTATGCCTTGCTGCTGCAATGCACGTTCAGTCAAATGTGGAATTATCTGACCACTGACACATCTGAGGCTCGGTACAATTGCTGTCCATTTGCTGAGACACTTTGATGACGGTTACATAATGCTGTGGTTCAGTTGAAATGATCCTGGTTAGCAGTTGCCCCTCTTGGATTGCCTATCTGACGGTAGCATGACCACAGCCTGCTAATCACCGACTGGGTAACGAGAATTTGAGCCACTGCAGTCTGTCTGTTGCCAGCTTCCAACATGCCAAGGGCACATAAAAGTTTGTCATATGTCAGTCTTCGCATACCTCAAAAGTTACGTAGTACAAATGAAAATTTCCAAACCTACCCCACAGACATTAACACGGCACTCTTGTGAAAAACATGCACAAAGTGTTTGTGGACCGGTGACATTCATGATCCACACTAAACTTGGTAACATATTGATGTGTCCAATCACGCGTATCTAATACCATTTTCCGAAAATATGAACATAAGTTTGGATATCTTGAATAGTATTTGAAAACATTCTGACTGGTGGATCTGAAGATTTTTAAAGAAATTTACTCATACTGCACTAAGTTAAAATTTGGGCTACCATAGGGAGCCCAAATATTAACCTAGGGACCTGACTTGAACAAACTTGAATATTCCCCCCCCCCCCCCCTCCCACCCCCTCTAGAGATGTTGTATACCAAATATGAAATCATTCTGACTGGTGGATCTGAACAATTTAGAAATTCCCTCATTTTGCACTAAGGTAAAATTCAGCTACCTTAGGGAGCACATATATTTACCCAAGCACTTGATTTGATTTGAATAAACCTAAATACCCCCCCCCCCCCCCCCCCCCCCCCCCAGATGTTGTATATTAAATATGAAAGCATCCCGACTAGTGGATCTGAAGAAGATTTTAAAAGAAATTCCCTCATATTGCACCGAGTTAAAATTAGGCCTACCATAGCAAGCCTAAATATTAACCCAGGGACCCAATTTAAACACACTTGAAACTGACCTAAAGATGTTGCATACCAAATATGAAGGCATTCTGACTGGCGGATCTGAAAAAGATTTTTAGACATCATTCCCCATATTGCATATAAGATAAAAATTTAGGCTCCTCTATTGAGCCCAAATATGAATCAAGAGGCTTCATTTTAGCACACTTGTACCTGACCCCCTGTGTATGCAGTATACCGAATATTAAAAGATTCTGATAAGTGGTTGTGGAGAAATTTTTTTTAATTTTTGAAAATATGCGGACTCAGCATTTTTTTGCTGCCCCCCCCCCCCCCCCCCCCCCCCCCAATTTAACAACCTGAAACAACCGATGACAATTTTTTTTACCATAGCAAGCCCAAATATTAATCCAGGGACCCAATTTAAACACAATTGAAACTGACCCCCTAAAGATGTTGCATACCAAATATGATGCATACCAAATATGGATGCAGTATACCAAATATCAAAAGATTCTGATCAGTGGTTGTGGAGAAATTTTTTTTAATTTTTGCAAATATGCTGACTCAGCATTTTTTGCCCCCCCCCCCCCCCCCAATTTAACACCCTGACACAACCGATGACAATTTTTTTCACCACAGCAAGCCCAAATATTAACCGATGACATTTTTTTTTTACCATTCAATTCTTCTGGTCTTAAGGATGCTTCATACCAAATAACCATTCTCTGGTCCATGAAGTTTGGAAAATATGGACATTTGAAAATATTTCTATTTTTAGCTCCTTGGGTTCCCAAGGGGAAATGAGAAAATCTTTTTTGCATGAATCAAGTACTTATGGCAAAATAATATAACATAAATTTCGTTCAAATGGGACAATCGGTTCAGAAAAAAGAAATTTTGGGCGGGGCCAAAAATCTTTCCACTCCCATTACAACGGCAAATATTGATCCACAAACTTTGTTTGAACAAACTTGATCTACACCTCAAAAGGAAGTTCCATACCAAATATCAACTCATTGTGAAGATTTTTTTGAGATTGGTGGATTTTCCTGCAACCCTCCTATGAGACTGAGTAAAAAAAGCGATGTCAGAATAAGCAGTCACCTCAAATGTAACTAAAATTGGTTCAGCGGTTTAGGAGGAGCAGCTGCAAATACCATGTTCACGGACGGCGAGTGATCACAAGAGCTCATCCTGACTTTCAGTCAGGTGAGCTAAAAACTTATAGGGCAAAACTTAGATTCAATTTAGAGTGGGTAACTGAATTCAAAATGCCCAAATGATAATTATTCAAGTGGCAAGAAATTTGCTGTCCACGGCCAAAATTTCTACCAGCAGCAGGTAAAGAGTTTAGAGTCCAATGCTCTAACCAATGTGCCACCACACTCTCAGATATCATAAGTGCTTGCCAGACTTGGAAACAAAATTCATTTACAGGAGACCATACCATGGCCTAAACTTTCATTAACCCTTTACCCAACATAACAGCCAAAACCAGATAGCACTATTTACAAAAAAATTGTGACATCGATGCCGTAGCTGCGAAGGGTGGTGCAATCTGCAAGTTCAAAAAATATTCTCTGGGTCACAGAATTCTAAGTTCATCAAGGGCCATAACTCCAAGAAAAATATTTGGAACAACACATGCATTGAACAGTGGCTAGACATCAATAAGATACACTTACATGCCAAATATAAAGTCATTCCATCAAGTATTTCAAAAGTTATTGAGTTTTGAATCTCGATGGTCACAGACAGACCGACAGACAGACCGACATTGCCACTTATAAAGCTGCTAGTCGCAGCTAAAAAAAACATTCAATTTTCATATTTTTGGTGTTAAAAACATAGCTTATGACCCTTCATTGGAATAAGCTTATTCCAATGAGGGGTCATAAGCCATGTTTTTCACACAAAAATCAGATAAAAATTAGTTATTCAAGAACTTTTTTTTTACAAGTGTCATCTTCCTTTCATCCTAGGTAAAGGGTTTATACATTACCATGGGGGTCTTACAGTTATTGTATGTTAAAATTCTTGGCCATTGAAAGTGCTTGATGGAAAGTTCTTGAAAGATATGTTTAGGCATCTGCTTAATGCCTCATTTTAATCAATGTAATTTAACCCTTAACTAGCAGAGAGCTAAATTATTTCTGACTATCAAATCCTGTACACATGCCTTTGCCTTGTTACAATTTATGGGAGAGTGCCTATGTAACAAGGCAAACCCTCAGAGATAAATAATATCACTTCAAAGATAATACAAAGAACATGCACTGAATATGAGCCTTCAAGTTGTGGTGCATGCACTTCAGAATAAAGACCAAATATGGGCTTCCAGCACTCCGGTTAAGGACCTGGACAAGTGTCCTGAATTTCCACCACTCCACAGACTCTATATGTCTAAGGGCTTAGCAGAGATTTCTAGTGAAGTCTTGGCTGCATGTTAATGGAGCCAAGCCTTTACTAGAAACTACTGCTTAGATAATCTGTCTGTTATTAGCAGGACCTCCAACTGATGGCATGTTAAGGGCACCTGTTCTTAGGATGGAAATAGGCCTTCAAAGGTTAAAATGTAGCATGTTGTGTAAACTATTTTTTTTATCTGCTGAATCTCCAAGAGCTTGCCAAGCGTTAGTGCAGGTGCAGGTATTATTATGCCCCAATCTCATTAAGTTTTGTTTGTATACAGTTGAGGTTTCCACCTGTACAAACATTTTGTGTTATAACTCTGGCATCGGTTCATTTGGTTGTTGGATTTTGATGTCCTTTGATATGATGATAGACCAGAACAAAGGAATGACAGCCACATATCGCATTCTTCATGTAAACATTCCTTCCAGAACTAAGGCCCTTGTTACACTTAGAAAACGCTCTGTATGAACATTTTGCGTTATAACTCGGTCATTTGTGTGCAGATTTTGATGTTCTTTGGTATGGAGAGAGACATCCACATATTGCAGGTTTTGTGCACGCACACAGATCTGAGTTACAAACACTTACAAATCTTCATGTTCAAATGTCTTGCATTAGAACTTCAGTATCGGTTGTTGGATTCTGATGTCCTTTGGTATAGACCAGTCTTTGGGTAGGGATATCTGCATATTACGCATTACATCTATGCATATTAACCACAGTTATGCCCCTTTTTTAGACAGAGAAATACTGTCCCAATGAGGTTTTTGGATGGTTTTTTATCCATGGGAATAATGTTTGTTGAATGGCAGCAGAAAACTGAATAATTTTTGTATTGCCCATGCTGGCATTACAGGATGGGGCATATGCAATGCTTTGCATTGCATTATTTACTTGTTAAAATTTATGAGAGAGGGTCCGCAGGATAAATACAGACTAGATAATTTCACTCACAAGATACAGGTAATATGAAGCACATCAACAGAATATGCAACCTTTAACCCTTTACCCAACGAAGAGAATATCAAACTTTATTATTTTAATTACTATTTTTTTAGCTCAACTTTGGCAAAGCCAAATTTGAGCTTCATGGTCAGTTGTCAGTCTGTCCATCAACAATTCAACACGGCTCGGGCTAGAGGCCGTATTTATGAACCGATCTTTACGAAACTTCTTGGGTACCTTTGTTATGACCGTGGGACGAGAACGAGTGTTTTTTGGGTCCAATCCAAAATTCAAGTTGGCCGCTGGCAGACATTTTGTACAAAATTAGGTGCAATCAGATTTTTGCGCAGAACTTCCATATGAAAGCGCTGATTTGAATAATTTTTTGTATGAATGTTTAATATCATGGGATACATCACATATAATACAGGTTTTTTTTCTCGTGCGTAAATTATGCAAATTAGACTAACTTTGATGTATTTAGTGTTACTTTCAGCAGTGTAAGTGCAAATGCCAATACGGCTCAGGCTAAAGGCTGTATTTATGAACCGATCTTTACGAAACTTCTTGGGTACCTTTGGTATCACCATGGGATGAGAACAAGTATTTTGGAGTCCGGTCCAAAATTCAAGATGGCCGATGGCAGCCATTTTGTACAAAATTAGGTGCAATCAGATTTTTGCACAGAACTTCCATATGAAAGCGATGATTTGAATAATTTTTTGTGCGAAAGTTTAGTACCATGGGATACATCACATATAATATGGGGTTTTTTCTCGTGCAGAATTTATGCAAATTAGATGAACTTTGATTTTTTCAGTGCTACTTACAGTAAGTACACATGTCAATATGGCTCGGGCTAGAGTCTGCATTTATGAACCAATCTTCACGAAACGTCTTGGGTACCTTTGCTATCACCTTGGGACGAGAACGAGTGTTTCTGGGTGCGGTCCAAAATTCAAGATGGCTGCCAGTGGCCATTTTGTACCGAAATTAGTTCTAATCAGTTTTTTTGTACACAACTTCTATACGGCTCAGGCTAGAGGCCATATTTATGAACGATCTTTACGAAACTTCATGGGTACCTTTGTTATCACCGTGGGATGAGAACAAGTGTTTTGGGGTGTGGTCCAAAGTTCAAGATGGCCACCAGCAGCCATTTTGTATCAAAATTAGTGCAATCAGTCTTTTGTACAGAACTTTTGTATGAAAGTTCTGATTTGAATAAATTTTTGTATGAATGTTTAGTAACATGGAATACATCACATATGGTACGGGTTTTTTTCTCGTGCAGAAATTATGCAAATTAGATGAAATTTGATTTATTCAGTGCTACTTATACACTGTAAATGCACATATCAATACAGCTCAGGCTAGAGGCAGTATTTATCAACCGATATTCACGAAACTTCTTGGGTACCTTTGTTATCACCTTTGGATGAGAACGGGTGTTTCTGGGTGCGGTTCTAAATTCAAGATGGCTGCCAGTGGCCACTTTGTACCGAAATTAGGTCCAATCAGTTTTTTGTCACAATTTGGATTCAGCTTGTATTTATGAACTGATCTTCACGAAACTTCTTGGGTACCTTTGTTTTCACCTTGTGACAGGATCGAGTGTGTTTTGGGGTGCCTTTGTTATCACTGTGCTATGAGAACAAATATTTTGGAGTCCAGTCAGACCCACTCTGGGACTCGAAGATTTCTTTTCTAGTTTAGCAACTGACTGTCACCCACCTTTACAATACTTTACCTTTTCATTTGTTACAGGCTATGGCCAGTATTTATGTACAGACCGTTACAATACTTTATATATACCTTTGTTATCAGGTCATTTCCTAGATGTTTGTCATTGCTGTGTCACATACTATACATGTACATGTCTTAACAAGTTGAGCTACAGTGTCATTGACACCTTCATTTAATTTTTAAAATAAATTTTGACAAAACCATATCATGTGACCACTCATTGGAACGAGCTCGATGAGCTCATTCCAATGAGTGGTCACATGATATGGTTTTGATGAAATATTTTGAAATATTTATTTTTTTCAATGGCTCAATTTGCAAATTACGCAGGCGGATGTGGGTGGTTAGTTAGGTAAAGAGTTAACCGGTTGAGTGCCAAATTTTTTTCAAAGGTGATTTGAAACATGGGTAAAAAGATACCATACTACCAGCAAGAGTAACCTTATCTTAGCAAGATTTTGTTAAAAAATAATTATTTGCAAGCAATGTTACAGAAAAAAATTTCTACTACCGAGCAAACATCAATTTAATGCAGGCAGTGTAAAGCTACTAAAGTAGCTTCCACCACTTTTCAATAGAGCCATCATAATGGATTCTAGCTCTCAACTAGTTAAATTGTGGAACCAACACTTCAAAATAAAGCCCAAATAGGGGCTTTGAGCTCTCATGCAGCTTATGGGTATCTAAGGGTAAACTCCAAGTTAAATTATAAGTACCTTTGCAGTTGTTTATAGGCAAGTCATGGCTGCCTGAATAGGCAGCCAAGACTTACCTATAAACAACTGCGAAGCCACTGGATGTAGACTAGCACTGAGTACCAACAAGATGCTCTAACACGGTTCATACAGAATTAACATTTTGAAATTCCAGACTTATTTAGGGCTTTTTTAGGGCCAGACATATAAAATTTAGGGCCATTCATTAATTATTTTGCTAATTAATTCTTCCCCAAAACATTATATGTGCACAAATTACAATGTTTCTTGATTGTTGTATTTTATTTGTTTTAATCAAACCCTCAAGTGAAATAAGGTGCCATTTGCAATGCTTTAGCACTGCAGATGGCACCTTGTTACACTCAAAGGATGAATTATTTGGGGAAACATAAAAACAAATATGACAGTTATATATAGTTTCATTAATTACTACTACAGGAGCAAAATCACTTTCTATTACAATTGTTTTTGGCTGATTACATAGCAAGTCTATTGGTGTTAGTGTATTGTTAGCAGGGGTAGAGACTTTTAGAGAACAGCAATGTATGTGTTGATTTGAACAAATTTAATTTGCAGAATCAGTGGAAAATTACTTTGAAACATACATAAAGAGCTGCTTAATATTCACTTTATAGACAGGCTCAACGAATAAAACAGTTACACTGCCCATATAACAGGTTCCCACATGGAGATAGAATAAAATTTAAGGACTTTTCAAGGTAGTTTGCCAATTTTCAAGGGTTTTTCAAGACAGTTACAGCTTTTAGGGCTTTTTAGGGCCTTGGTTGACAATTCAAAGACTTTTCAAACCTATATGAACCCTGTCTAAAGAGCCTGTAATCGCTCAACTGGAAGAACTACATATCCCTCAATTATTCTAATCAGAACAGATCAAAAGCAAAGAATGCAGCAGGCTGTCATGCTCCTTCATCAGCGAAATAGAATGATTGTTTCCAGAGGACTTAACATACATTATTTGTGCCAAATTTGGTTCACAATGGCCAAGTAGTTTCAGATAAGAATATGGAAATGTGATTTCTCAGAGTTTCCAAGGTAACTATCAGCAGCAACTGCAGCCTTGTTTGCAACCCAATCAACATTAAAACATTAAATGAGGATTGTTGGTAGAGGGTATCCCATGCAGTCATCAATCATGTGAAGTTTCAGAACATTCGGCCTAAAAGTTTCAGAGAAGATTTTTCAAAAACGACCAATCAGAATTAAAAAATGCCTCTGGCAACCATGTTTTTTCCATCTGACAGGAGCAAAATAAGGAAAGTTTGTAGAGAACCTCCCATAGACCATTCCTGCCAAGTTTGATTCACATCAGCACAGTAGTTCCAGAGAAGAAGATGAAAATGTGATTTCCCATAGGGTTTCCACAGTAACGAGGCTGCAATTGCGGCTATGTTTGCAAACAGATCAACATTAAATGAGGATTGTTGGTAGAGGGTGTGTCCCAGTCATCAGGCAGGCGTAGTTTCAAAACATTTGTTCTTGTAGTTTCAGAGAAGATTTTTGAAAATCGACCAATCTGAATCAAAGAATGCCTCTGGCAGCCACGCTTTTCCTCCGACAGGAACAAAATGAAGATCGTTTGTAGAGTTCCTCCCAAAGACCATTTCTGCCAAGTTTGGTACACATGCACTCAGTAGTCCCAGAGAGGATGTGAAAATGTGAAATGTTTACAGGCGATGACGGATGCCAAGTGATGGCAATAGCTCAAATGGCCCATTGGGCCAGGTGAGCTAATAATGGGTACACATATCCAGCCATTGGGGGTTAAATTACATCCCTGTAATTTTTGGAAACTGGTTGGAGTTTTGTTGAAATTTAAAGGTTTCTTTGTGCCAAATTTAAGTTTAGCTACTCATGCTTCCCACTTTAACCCTTTGACAACGCAGACGATATCAAAATTTATTATTTTAAACAACAATTTTTAAAGTTTTTCAAAACATTTCAACAAAACCATATCATGTGACCCCTCATTGGAACAAGCTCGTTTCAAAGAGGGGTCACACGTTATGGTTTTGTTGAAAAATATTTGTTCAGCTGCTGAATTTGCATATCACACGGGCGGATGTGGCCGATTTGTTGGGTAAAATGTTAGAGCACTATCGTCCATGCATTGGTTACTGGGTGCTATTTTACAAGTGAAACAAAATATATTTATCATTGTAATTAAGCACCTCTGTACTTAACAGGTCTCTCAGGAGGAATAGTTTTTTGCATGAGATGGTTATCACCTTCAGCCCAACCAGAGGCAACCATGTTGTATCCTTGGGCAAGACATTTCACCCCCATTGCCCACGTGGGGGCACGGTGGCGTTGTGTACTAAGGCGTATTACACGTTGATGGTGTACTTGTCTTCAACCAATGCTAACGCTGCTTGTGTGGAGTTAGTATGTTGGGTGCTGACAGTTGCTCGCCATTGCTTGGTGGTTCTCTCCAGGTACTCCGACTTCCTCCATCTGCACAACTGTCGTGGTCATGATTAGCCATTGTGCAGAAATCTGTGACCTTAAACACCAATAAATAAATAAATATGTCACCTTCAGCAAGGCTATACCTTGACCACAACACAGATGTGCAGCCAAGAAAACAGGGATGATAATTCAATGCAACAAAATTCACGTAGTTATTTGTTGGGGTTCAGTGACACTTTTGACAGCCAGGGTCACCTGGTGACAGACAGTTTTATGGGTGAAGGAAGCCGGAGTACCCAGAGAGAACCATTGAGCAGTGGCAAGCAACTGTCAGACTCCCCAGGTTACTAATTCTACACAAGCTGGGTTAGCATTGGTTAAAGACAAGTGTGCCATTGATATGCAGTTTGCCTTAGAGCACAGCGCCCTCATGTAAGCAGTCGGGAGGCTACAATGCAGTTACCCTGGTGGGGACCAAGCCATGAACCTTTCAGTTTCAAGTCCAATGCCGTAACTGCTAAGCCACCACTCTCCCTAACAAAATTCACTGAAATGAGTAACAAATTTCCATATTTTGGGGACAAATTTGTGAAAATTGGGTTTCCTCAAAAAATAAACATTACAAGGTGACTCTGTCAGTAGAGATTTTTCATTTCTATATATTTGCATAAAATGTAAAACTTAAAAAATTTTTAGTAATTTATATATTTTTTATACTTACCAATGACCCAGACATAGCTGGTGCTAACTCTTAAAAATATAGGGCCAAACACAAATTTTGCCCCCCAATCCCCAAAATTTGCATCTAAAACCAAAGAAAACATGTCCTGAATGGCCCTCCATACTTCACCTCTACTGCGCATGCGCAGTGTCAAGGACGTCCCGAAATTGGCGCCATTAATCATTCTTACCAACAGTGCCTGGTAAGCGCTATGTCCTCAGTGGGGAGGTATGAGTTCCCAACTCCTGGGAGGGCCATCCCCGTCTGGGTCATTGGTAAGTATAAAAAATATATAAATTACTATAAATTTTTTAAGATTTTTATACTGTACCAATGACCCAGACATAGCTGAATAGTAAAAAGGCTGGAGGGCCCAGGACATAGAGGAAAATCCAATAAGCTCAACTATATAAAATAGAGTCATCTCCTGGAGGAGAAAAGGAGAAATAGGCTTCACGTGTATCTTTCTTATTTATGACAAATTAGAAAGGCACAATACCTTCTATAATTGAGTATCATAACATCCATGTTCTCTATTAATATCCAGTATAATTCTTATACTAATTATTTTTAAAGTAAGCCAATAAATAAAGTTAGTCCAAAGAATTGAGACTCTTTATACTCTTTTAAAAGTGTCCGAGGATAGTATAATAACATCCGTTTGACACATGACATATTCAAATGCTATACTTTAAAACTATGACATGAATGAATTTAAAAACATAACTTTCACTTAAGAAACCATCCCAGTAACAGCTCAGAATTACTAACTCCGGAGGAGGTTTCCCCTTGTTTTCATAATAAAACAGGTGACCCAAGGGAACACCCCCCCCCCCCCCCCCCCCTTTTTCTTGCCCTGGGTCAAATAGCCCAGAGCGAAGAGGGCAGCAGGACGGAGTCACTGCCGAAACATAAAGCCTACATAGCTATAGTTGCAATTGTTAAGTGATCGACTTTCTGAGCAGCTGATAATGGACCTAAATAATGCAGGTCTCCAGAAATGGATACAAGATTTCTGAGATAAAAATTCGTGAATGTGGATGGCTGAGACCAATATGCAGCCTACTTAATCTATAATAGCAAAACTATACGTCAGCCCAAGATGTAGAAGAGCTCTTACTTCATGAGCCAAAATCTTAAGCACAGACTGCTGAGTTAAGGATAGATTATCCTAAGCAGTACCGATAGTTAACTGAATGTATTAAGTAATAGAATGGACCGTAATGACCTTTCTATTAGGCATCAGAGCCAGAAGAAGCTTTACGTCCTACTGATAAACTGAGATCTGTTAATAAATACATAAAGGTCTATCCGGACAGAGTAAAGGCCTATGCCCGCTCGAAGACGGAAGGACCTTAAAAACAATAGGTTCCGGATATCATTAGGAGCCTGATTCTTAACCAAAAATACAACATTAGTAGTAAAGGTAATAGAGTTTCCGATACTACGAAAGTGAGAATCGTCCACCGATAGTGCATGAAGCTCACTGACTCTTCAGTAGAAGAGAAGACTAAGAGAATTGCTGCCTTAAAAGGCCAGAATTTGAAACTACTGTCTCAAGGGGTTCAAATGGTTGCTTTAATTAATAAGAACCCAAGCTAAATTCCGAATAGGAATTAATCTAACGATTCTAGGTCTCTTATCGAAAAGTTTCAAACTAACTTAGATGAAGAGACATTAGGCTCCATTGTAAACTATCATGGTGTGCATAGGTATCAGATAACATAGACCTATAACCTTTAAAAGTAACTGGCTGCAGATGATCTCGTTAAACAAGTATACTAGAAAGTTTGCAATGTCTGGTATGGAGGGATCAAAAATATGAACATAAAGATCCCTACACCAACGACGGAAGACCCTCCACTTTAGCCGCATAGTATAGCGAAGAGGAGGTCCTTCTACAGTTAGGAATCGCGTCCACTGCTCGTCCTGTACAATGCTTGCCATGCAAGAAGGACCGCACAACGGAATATGTGAAGGTTGAGACCTTGCGGGTTGTGATAGAGTTGACACGATTTCCCCAGCGAAAAAAGATCCTCTCGTGGAGGAAGTTTCCACGGTAAGTCCCACAGTAGACATCTAAGTAAATTATCCACCGTCTCTGTGGAGACAGAGATGCTACCAACAGAATTGTATTGTGAATGAATAATCCTAGCAATACTTGCTGAATCAACAGCGCTGGAGGATACGCATATCCTATCATCGCGTCCTACTAGATCGATAGAGCGTTAACTACATATGCTCAGGGATCCGGACATGGTGACACATACGTCTACAATTGATTGGAGAGTTGTGTCGCAAATACATTTATCACTGGGCACTCCCATTGATAGCAAATCTGATTGAATACTTGTTTGTTGATAGTCCATTCCGATGGCAACAAACGACCCTTACGTGAAAGGGAGTCTGCTAATACGATCCGACGACCGAGAATATGACGAACCGAAACAGAACTTGGTGTTCTATAACAAACAGAAGGATTCTTTCCGTTAAAATCAATAACGGAAACGAATGAGTGCCTCCCTGGTTCCGGATATACGCAACTACTGTCGTATTATCGGACAGAATTGAACATGCGTTTCTGAATAAAATTCATCCACTGACGTTGTGCAAGCCAACATAATATTCTTCCTTGGAAGTAAGGAGCCTGCCTAAAAACTGCGGAACCCAAAGACCCTGGCACTTCGAATCCGTTGGGATCAAAATTGTGTCCCAACCTGTTTGACTGGCATCCGTCATAATCGAAAAACTCGGATCCGGCAACTACAGTGGAACTCTCTGAGTCAACCACTGAATGTTTGCCCACGTCTGAATCTCTTGTTACACTTGATAGACAAGAGAACGTGTATATCGAGCAATTCAAGATTGCTGAAAGGTTGCCGTCGAAGAGAAGCTTCTCGGAGACTGAAGCGACTCTGAGAGAGTTCTTCACCTTACTATCCATGCGCGTGGACGTAGCTAGGGCTGCGTCACGTCTAACCAACTCCAGGTTGCCACTGAAGGGCGGAGTTATACGTGGAAAAACTACTGCCCCTGAAAGAAATCTCATTGAGGATCATATCCTGGAATTCTTTCTCTTGAAGACGTAATGATAAACGTCTCAGTAAGGTGGTGTACATATGATAAAGCGTCTAAGTTAAGTCTATTATACAGTAGAACCTGTCTTGAGAGACCGCCCTTTGGGCACACAAAAGTGGTCTCTCAAGACAGGTGGTCTCTCATAACAGGTTTCAGGCTTTCTCAAGTCAGTGAATAACCAACACAAAATTCAAAAATGGAGAAGAATGGACTTTTGTAATTACTTTGTAGTTGTTCTTTTTTATGAAGTTTTTGTAACAAATTGAAATGAACTGTTATAAAAATTATAAAAATAAATTAGTGTTGAAAATCTTCATTAAGATAATTAGTGTTGAAAATCTTCATTAAGATTTTCAACACTAATTTATTTTTATAATTTTTATAACAGTCCATTTAAATTTGTTACAAAAAGATTTTCAACACAAATTTATTTTTATTTTTATCTGTCACATTTCAGGTATGTATGAAATTGTTTATTCAGCAATAATCCTAATCTTTTCACAGGGGTCTTATAAAAACATCTCAATCTGTAATGAGTTAGTAATTGAAACCCAATTAAGAGCTTTTAATACTTTTAATTATGTTAGTATAACCACAATGGATTTCCCATTCCAGAACAGGTAAAAAGTTTTTATCATGGTTTCAGTCTTCAAAGGGGCGGTCTCTCAAGACAGGTCCATTATGGCATAAAAATACAAGTTGGTACCAGGTCACAGCGGTCTCTCAAGACAGGTGGTCTCTCAAGACAGGTCCATTATAGAGTAAAACCAATCGGTGCCTGGTAGATGTGGTCTCTCAAAACAGGTGGTCTCTCAAGACAGTGGTCTCTCAAGACAGGTTTTACTGTACATCATTGTCGTTTCCAACATCGTGATTGGAATTGACATAGACGGCGAAAAAGATAATTCGAAGTCTTCAGTCTCGCCGTCCTAGATGCAAAGGAACTCTCGGTAAGCCCAGTTCTGCCAATAAACAATTATTTCCTAGAATTCACGAAAGGCAGAATAGAGCATTGCGGACAAGAAACTAGACTAGCATGTTGATAGCAAGCTTATATATATAGCGTCATTCAATAATTCGAATGTTCTAAAGACATTATTGGACTGCGTCGGCAACTCAGGGACAATGTCCCTGAACCGATCCAAAACTCTGTGTCCAATGACGCTATTAGTCTCTTATCCAGCATCGCAGCAATGTAGTCCGATGGAACAACCTCTGGAAGATAATGCCGGAAGAAATGTATGGCAGCTTCTGTTGTTCCGAAAGGGAAAGCTCGAAATCATCCGAATCCCTTTCGCCATCCTGTCGGACCCTATGAAATATTCGGTCGTCCGTACCTGATGCAACAGCGGAGCGCACCAACCCAGCGCTATCGGATTAATCCTGATCCGACCGAGAATCTGTCGTTTGCTGGGATGCTACGATAAGCTGTGCTATTTTGGATAGCACGTCTGTCACTGAGGCCTGTGGAGAAGCGGTCTTACGATGTATTGCCGCTGGAAGCTCCGTGTTCGTTACCCCGTGCATACTTCTATTATGCGAGCGACCGGAGTGTGCAGGCCTCGTGTCCCTTGGCTACCGGATGGCGTGACCTGTTCGCCATGGAATCACTGAATGCCGAAGCTGGCCGGATATTCAAGGTCACATAGCCAATGTGCGGTCGTGTGCGCTGCTGTGAGGATGAGGAAGCATTATCAACAGTCACTCGGACTGTCTATTTAACGGAGCATCCCGAGTGGCGGACATACGCTCCGAAGGTGAAATGTCTGTACCACAACATCCGGTCCCATATGTTGTTGCACGAGAGAGGGACGTCTCTCGCTCACCGCCCGGACGGACCGGACGAGCTAGGAACCGGACTAACAGGCTTCCTCCGATCTCTCCTCTAATCCGTCGTCACTGGGTGTGTACTAAAGTCTATTATAGTGCTCGCATCACCCAAATCTCCTTCCTAGACCGCAACGGACGAACCCAACTGCCGAACCATTCGATGAATGGACGCTACACCGGGTGAACTAGCGAATGTCAACTCCGTCGATCCTACTAGGGACCTCTTAGGTGATTGACGTAATCCATGAGCACTAATTGCCGCTAGCTCTTCATTAACTATGACAACAGAGGCACACTTTTGAAAGACATCTCAGTAATTTTGCGAACAAGTATGCTTGTACATAGCAAGCATATAAAAATATATATAGCGTCGTACAATAAATCGAACGTATCTGAAACATTATTGGACTGTGTCGGAACTGAGGGACGATGTCCCTGAACCGAACCAAAAATTTCTAAGTCCACCGACGCTATCAGTTTCTTATCCGGTATCGCAGCATTCTGGTCCGACGAAGAACCTCTAGAAGATGAAGTCGGATGACATATACAGCAGCTTATGTTGTTCCGAAAGGGAAAGCTCGAAAACCTCTGAATCCCTTTCGGCATCCCGTCGGACCGTATGAAATTTTCGGACGTCCGCATCTGATGCTTCCGCAGAGCGTCCCGACCCAACGTCGTCGGATATTATATTATGCGACAGAGATTCTGTCGTTGCTGGGATGCTGCGATAAGTTGTGCTATTTGGGATAGCACGTCCGTCACCGAGGCCTGTGCAGAAGCGGTCTTACGATGCTTTGCCGCTGGAAGCTCCGTGTACGTTGACTCCCGCATACTTTCTTATGCGAACGTCCGGAGTCTCCAGGCCTCATGCCCCTGGCTATCGGATGGTGTGACCTGGTCGCCGAGGATTCTCTGATTGGTGAAGTTGACTGGATATCGGAGGTCACGTAGCCAAGGTGCGGTCGTGTGCGCTGCCATGAGAATGAGGAAGCCTTACTGACAGCCTCTCCGGACTGTCTATATAACGGAGCGTCCCGAGCGGCGGACGTATGGATGGGCCTGGATGAGCTATGAACCAGACTAAAAGGCTTCCTCCGTTCTCCCCTCTAATCCGCCGTCACTGGGTGTGCACATGGATATTTTATAGTGCTCGCATCACCCAAAACTCCTTTCTAGACCGCAACGGACGAACCCGGCTGCCGAACCATTCGATGAATGGACGCTACACCGGGCGAGCTAGCGGACGTTAAAGGCCGTCGAACCTACTAGGGTCCTCTTAGGCAATTGACGTATTACATAAGCACTTTTCCGCTAGCTCTTCATTAATTGTGACGACGGAGGCACACTTTTTGGAAGACATCACGGATACATCACCCTGATCATGATCGTCTGAAATAGAGATTGATAAAGTAGAGTGACCCTGCGGGGAAAGGACTGGAATGGCCAATTCCCCACTAACATACCGTGACACACGCTTCCCATGTTGTCATCGTAATCAACACATACAGAACAGGAGTTAGTGTGAGTACACTGACTACATTATACAATGATTATGAAAGTCAGAGGAAGATTTCCTCTTATTACAAATGAACAATATCCTTTCATTGTGAAAAGAAAACAAAGTCCAGCACTCGCACCAACCCCTGACAATCAAAATACATAATAACAAGATCCATTAACATAGAAAAAATAATTGAATCAAAAACTTTTGAAAAAATATTTTTTCAGAACAGCCCAAGTTTCTGAAAAGTAACGTTGAGCCCCAATGGATCCCAAGCCTAAGTGTGGACAAAAATTCTAAAAATATTTTAAACAATTTATGCAACACTTACGAACAATAATAATGTATCTAGTTATGATTAAATTAACATCAAGATATTATTTTCAAGAAATCCCCCCTCACACAGAGGGCTGTTGGAAATGTAAACAATAAGTGTAAAAACACAAGATCAAGACTCCAGGCACCCTGGCCCGAAATCAGTTACCAATAATACACTATCTGATGCAAGACAGAAACTTCCAGGGAAGAAACTGCAGAACATCAGATGGTAGATGCAGAACACTACGCCTTACCACCCATAGGTGAAGACGTAAACATGGGGAAAAGAACACAATTCATTCTGTTATCCAGCTAAAACTCCCAAGAAATTTTAGTAATAATATTGCAGAAAATATGCCAAAAGCATGGGAGAATAGCAAGAGGGGACTTAAAGGAAAGGGAGAGAGGAAAACACTGAATAAGCAGTGTAATCTTGATAACAAGAATGACCACAACAGACTGTGTGCCTCGAAAATAGGTAACTTAACATAATTTCATCAAAAAAAATTTTAAGTTACAGCCCTGATTATTTTCTGTCACTCATTTTTCCTCTCCTCCTTCTATATCCTCCTTAGAATCACCATTTCACTAATATTTATGTGTCTGGCATCATTTAAACTGAGATTTACAAGCACAAAGATCAGTCACATGTTAACTGTTGAAGGGCCAAACAAAGAATTAATGGCGCCAATTTCGGGACGTCCTTGACACTGCGCATGCGCAGTAGAGGTGAAGTATGGAGGGTCATTCAGGACATGTTTTCTTTGGTTTTAGATGCAAATTTTGGGGATTGGGGGGCAAAATTTGTGTTTGGCCCTATATTTTTAAGAGTTAGCACCAGCTATGTCTGGGTCATTGGTACAGTATAAAAATATGGTCTTTTACGATCATTTTCATGCAAATTTATAGAAACAAAATTTCAGCATTTTTGGTTAAAATTAGCAAATTGCTGAAAAACTTTATCCCAGAGTATAGGGAATCAGTTATACCTGTGAAGTCATCTGTTGGAGATTTCCACCCTAGGTGTTAATGAGCAAGAGATGATGAGTCCTATTTTCGAAGTAAAACAGGACTTGTTTACCACGACCTGTATTAACAGGCTTGTCATTTTGAAAATTGCAGGAGGACCATTATGGTTTGCTTCAAATCACCACAGGAGGGCCATTTTGGGTTCACATAAAATGACCCCAGGAGGGTCATTTATGATTTGCGGGGGCCGTTTTGTTTCAGCCTGCTGGGTAGACAACTAATATCATTTTAAGGTACAGTATGTAGAGAGTGGATTGTAACTAAATCACCCACGGAGTGAAGTTATCACCCAAACTATAACATTCAAATTTTATACATATGGACAAAAAACACAAGCAATGTTTCAGCCAATGGACCTCCGGGTTTAACCCGGCGGTCCATTGGTTGAAACTTTGCCTGTGCTTGTTATGCTTTGCAACAAATTTGCAATTATTGCTTGGGTGGAATCTCCACTCTGTGGATGATTTAGTGATAATACACTCTTCACGAACTGTACGTGGTTTGTGTAATTATGATGTACGTCATCACGTAATGTATATTTGGAAAGTTATTTACTGTCTCTGGTGACTGCGTTGACGACACACTACAAACTTCACAAACTGCACTTTTGTTACATGTTCCTCTTTCAATCCGCGAAAATTGCCATTTGAGGCAGCCGATTTTGAGGTGCCTTTGACTGAATTAATGGGCCGCAGAAATCATGGTTAGGCAAATGTTTACCGTCCACGAAATTTTGAACTCAGGTGGGCGATTGCGGCCCAGGGCAATCACCCGCCTCAAAATGACAAGCCTGGTATAGACACTATTCCACGTTTCAGGGTTCTCAAGGGGAGTGGGGGGGGGGGGGGGGGTTGCTTGAGATGGTTAAAAAGATCAGAAACCATTATATAAATATTTATCTAAAACCCTTTTTATTATAAAACACTGAAGAACACAATAAACAAGATTCTGTGATACAGCAGCACAATAATAACAGCACAAATTTGATTATCACAAGTGGCAAGACTGTACATAAAAGCTATATTATACGCTAAACGATAGTCATAGACTCTTGGGGGTCAGAAGAGTTAAAAGAATAGGTGTGAAAGGCGATTTCTGGAACGGCGCTACCGTAACAGCTTTCAACGGGTTAATATAAGTTATCTCTGCCAGCATGTCTGGTATATGGAGATTTAATTCCTGGATGTCAGTTTTCAAACACCGAGCCACAGGTGAGGTGTTTAAATAAGACATCCAGGTATTAAATTTCCATATACAATGTTGACAGAGATAACATTTTTGTCCCGTTTGAAATGCAAAAGAAACATAGTGGAGAAAAATTTGTGGATGTACTTCTCACGCTTCGTAATCAGCTGGACCAAATTCGTGAATAATTGTTTTGTTTTTACAAATGCAGAAGACACCAGATAGAGTTACATCCCTTGGGTCATTAAGGAAACAAGTCAACAGAATTTTGTTGACATATCGTCCCCCGAGTTCCAATGAGCCTACTGGCACATAGAACACATTGGAACTGAGGGGACGATGTTTTCTCTTTTATTTTTCTCAAGTTTCATTTAATTATTCGACTATTTAATTTATAACAGTAAAATATGATCGAATTGTCGGAAATATGATAATATTTGTGACTATTTTCAGGTATTTTTGTTCTGATTTTTATATCGTGGCGAGCGGAAGCAAAATGCTTTCATTCAAACCATATACCCCTGATGTTTCGCATGCTCATACACCCTGGAGGTTGCATGATCTCATATCTTGGATGTTGGGTGCACCCTTTGCCATGGCTATTTGTGCAAGACATTCTGACTAATCAAAAGACAGGATTTATTGGGATATGGGGACAAAAAGGTATATTCAATTTTCTCTGTTGTCTCTATGTTGAAACCCACTGCCAACAACTCTCTTTGTTTGACCTAAAGTAATCACCACCATGAACAGTGCACTTTATTTTTAAGAATGACCACAATTTTTTTTTTAATGATAAACAGTTTTATTACACAATTGATAGAGCGGTGGCTCAGTGGTTATAGCATTGGACTTCAAACAAAAAGGTCCATGGGTCGATCTCCAGCAGGGGTAATATCGATGGTGCACTTGTCCTCAACAAATGCCAACACTGCATGAGTGGAGTTAGTATGTTAGGACAGTTACTCGCCTTTGCATGGTGGTTCTCTCCAGGTACTCTGGCTTCTTTCACCCATAAAACTTCCCGACTTGAGTTGACCTTTGCGGAATTTACAAGGCCCTCTTTTTACCACAGGATGCTGTATATATGAATATTGATATTTATTTCTTCAATATCATTGCCTTCTTAATTCCACGATTGTGGGGTTTATTCTCGTTCTAATACAAACATTGAGCATGACCCAACCAAGGTTTTATCTCTAGTTTCTCCTCACGCATCCATGCTGTTATCTTTGATGAGTTATAATCACTCAACTATCAAACCGTTGAAACTTTCAATTTAATTCTCCCCAAAGTGATAAAATTATTTCATTTTTTTGGCATTAACATTATCAAACTGTTCACCAAGGTTGGTGTCAAATCTGGTTTAACATTTCCAAACTGTTCACCAAGATAGATGTCATAACTGGTTTAACCCTTTACCCAACGCAGATGATATCAAAATTTATTATTTTAAATATTTTTTAAATTTTTTCAAAAAATTTCAACAAAACCATATAATGTGACCCCTCGTTGGAACGAGCTCGTTCCAATGAGGGGTCACATGATATGGTTTTTTTTAAATTTGTTTGAAAAATAATATTTTTTGAATTGCTGAATTTGCATATTACGCGGGCAGATGCGGCCGATTAATTGGGTAAAGGGTTAACATTTCCAAACAGTTCACCAAGGCTGGTATCATGTCTGGTTTAACATTTCACCAAGGTGGGTATAAAGTCTTGTTTCAACATTTCTAAACCCTTCACCGAGGTTGGTGTCATGTCGCGTTAAACATTTCCAAACAGTTCACCAAGATTGCTCTCAAGTCTGGTTTTAACATTTCCAAACAATTCGCCAAGGCTAATATCATGTCTGGTTTAACATTTCCGAACTGTTCACCATGTTTGGTGACAGGTCTGGTTTAACTTTTCCAAATAGTTCACCATGGCTGATATCATGTCTGGTTTTAATATTTCCAAACAGCTCACCATTGTCGGTACCATGTCCAGAGTGATATAACATACCGTATTTCATATTTAATGCCATATCCACTAGGATAGAAGATATTTGCTCTCGTCTGGTATGATAAAATACATTTGTTATTTCTGATGTCTTAACCCTTTACCTGACCTGAAAAGCAGACGCCACTTGCAAAAATAATTCTTGAATAACTAATTTTTTTCATTTTTTGTCTCAAAAATATAGGTTATGACCTCTCGTTGGAACGAGCTCGTTCCAACGAGGGGTCATAACCTATGTTTTTGAGACAAGAAATTAAAAAATAATGAAAATTAACTGGCGATTTTTTAGAATAGCGCTGGTCGGTTTTGGCCGTTACGTTAGGAAAAGGGTTAACTGATGTCACTGTTAACATTTCAAAACAATTCACCAAGGTTGGTGTCAGATTTTTAAACATATCACCTAGGCTGGCATCATATCTGGTTTGACACATCCAAACAGTTCACTGAGGCAGATATTGTGTCTGCTTTAACATTTCCAAACAGTTCATTGTTTATGTCATGTCTGGTTTTAACATTTCCAAACAATTCAACAAGGTTTATGTCATGTCCAGTTCTAACATTTCCAAACAGTTCACCAAGGTTTGTGTCATGTCTGGTTTTAACATCTCCAAATAGTTCACCATGGCTGGTATCATGTATGGTTTTAACATTTCCAAACAGTTCACCAAGGTTGGAGTGATGTATGGTTTTACATCTCCAAACAGTTCACCAAGGCTGGTATCATGTATGGTTTTAACATTTCAAACAGTTCACCAAGGTTGTTGTGATGTATGGTGTTACATCTCCAAACAATTCACCGAGGCTGGCATCATGTCTGTTTTTACCATTTACAAACAGTTCACAACTGTTGGTGCCATTTCCAGTGTTATATAACATACGGTATTTGATATTTAATGCCATATCAGCTATAATAGAACATATTTGTTATATTTGCTGTCTTGTCTGGTATAAAATATATTTGTTATTTCTGATGTCTTAATTGGTGACACTGTTAACATTTCCAAACCATTTACCAAGGTTGGTGAAAAATTTTTAGACATATCACTAAGGGTGGCAACACATCTGGTTTAACACATCCAAACAGATCACTGAGGCTGGTATCGTGTCTTCCTTAACATTTCTAAACAGTTCATTGTTTATGTCATGTCTGGTTTTAACATTTCGAAACAATTCAACAAGATTTATGACATGTCTGGTTTTAACATTTCCAAACAGTTCACCATGTTTGGTGTGATGTCTGGTTTACCTTTACAAACAGTTCACCAAGGTTGGTGTGATGTATGGTTAAACATTTCCAAGCAGTTCACCAAGGTTGGTGTGATGTATAGTTTAACATTTCCAAACAGTTCACCAAGGTTGGTGTGATGTATGGTTTAACATTTCCAAACAGTTCACCAAGGTTGGTGTCATGTATGGTTTAACATTTCCAAACAGTTCACCAATGTTGTTGTGATGTATGATTTTAACATTTCCAAACAGTTCACCAATGTTGGTGTGATGTATGGTTTAACATCTCCAAACAGTTCACCAAGGTTGGTGTGATGTATGATTTAACATTTACAAACAGTTCACCAATGTTGGTGTGATGTATGGTTTAACATTTCCAAACAGTTCACCAATGTTGGTGTGATGTATGATTTTAACATTTCCAAACAGTTCACCAAGGTTGCTGTGATGTATGGTTTAACATCTCCAAACAGTTCACCAAGGTTGGTGTGATGTATGATTTAACATTTACAAACAGTTCACCAATGTTGGTGTGATGTATGGTTTAACATTTCCAAACAGTTCACCAATGTTGGTGTGATGTATGATTTTAACATTTCCAAACAGTTCACCAAGGTTGCTGTGATGTATGGTTTAACATCTCCAAACAGTTCACCTAGGCTGGTATCATGTATGGTTTAACATTTACAAACAGTTCACCAATGTTGGTGTGATGTATGGTTTAACATTTCCAAACAGTTCACAAAGGCTGGTGTCATGTCTGCTTTTAACATTTCCAAACAGTTCACCCAGTCTAGTGCAACTTCTGGTTTGACATTTGCAAACAGTTCACCAAGGCTGGTGGCATGTCTGGTTTTAAAATTTCCAAACAGTTCACCTAGTTTGGTGTCACCTCTGGTTTGACATTTCCAAACACTTCACCAAGGCTAGTGTCATGTCTGGTTTTAACATTTCCAAACAATTCACCAAGGCTAGTGTCATGTCAGATTTAACCTTTCCAATCAGTTCACAAAGGCTGGTGTCATGTCTGGTTTTAACATTTCCAAAGCGTTCACCAAGGTTGGTGTGATGTCTGGTTTTACATTTCAAACAGTTCACCAAGGTTGGAGTGATGAATGGTTTAACATTTCCAAACAGTTCACCAAGGTTGGTGTGATGTATGGTTTAACATTTACAAACAGTTCACCAAGGTTGGTGTGATGTATGGTTTAACATTTACAAACAGTTCACCAAGGTTGGTCGATGTATGGTTTTACATTTCAAACAGTTCACCAAGGTTGGTGTCATATCTGGTTTAAATTTTCCAAACAGTTCACCAAGGATGGTGTCATTTCTGGTTTAAAGTTTCCAAACAGTTTACCGAGGCTGGCATCATGTCTGTTTTTAACATTTACAAACAGATCACAACTGTTGGTGCCATCTCCAGTGTTATATAACATACGGTATTTGATATTTAATGCCATATCAGCTATAATAGAACATATTTGTTATATTTGCTGTCTTGTCTGGTATGATAAAATATATTTGTTATTTCTGATGTCTTAATTGGTGACACTGTTAACATTAGCAAACCATTTACCAAGGTTGGTGTCACATTTTTAGACATATCACTAAGGCTGACATCACATCTGGTTTAACACATCCAAACAGATCACTGAGGCTGGTATTGTGTCTGCCTTAACATTTCTAAACAGTTCATTGTTTATGTCATGTCTGGCTTTAACATTTCCAAACAATTCACCAAGGCTGGTGTGATGTCTGGTTTTAATATCTTCAAACAATTCAACAAGATTTATGTCATGTCTGGTTTTAACATTTCCAAACAGTTCACAAAGGTTGGAGTGATGTGTGGTCTAACATTTCCAAACAATTTGTCAAGGCTGGTGTCATGTTTGGTTTTAACATTTCCAAACAGTTCACCAAGTTTGGTGTCACTTCTGGTTTGACATTTCCAAATAGTTCACCAAGGCTGGTGGCATGTCTGGTTTTAACATTTCCAAACAGTTCACCAAGTTTGATGTCACGTCTGGTTTTACATTTCCAAACAGTTCACCAAGGCTGGTGGCATGTCTGGTTTTAACATTTCCAAACAGTTCGCCAAGCTTGGTGTCACTTCTGGTTTGACATTTCCAAACAATTCACCAAGGCTGGTGTCATGTCAGGTTTAACATTTCCAAACAGTTCACCAAGGCTGGTGGCATGTCTGGTTTTAACATTTCCAAACAGTTCGCCAAGCCTGGTGTCACTTCTGGTTTGACATTTCCAAACAATTCACCAAGGCTGGTATCAGGTCAGGTTTAACATTTCCAAACAGTTCACCAAGGCTGGTGGCATGTCTGGTTTTAACATTTCCAAACAGTTCACCAAGTTTGGTGTCACTTCTGGTTTGACATTTCCAAATAGTTCACCAAGGCTGGTGGCATGTCTGGTTTTAACATTTCCAAACAGTTCGCCAAGCCTGGTGTCACTTCTGGTTTGACATTTTCAAACAATTCATCAAGGTTGGTATCAAGTCTGGTTTACCATTTCCAAACATTTCACCAAGGTTGGTGTAATGTCTGGTTTCACATCTCCAAACAGTTCACCAAGGTTTGTGTGATGTATGATTTTAACATTTCCAAACATTTCACCAAGGTTGGTGTGATGTATGATTTCAACATTTCCAAACAGTTCACCAAGGTTGGTGTGATGTATGGTTTAACATCTCCATACAGTTCACCAAGGTTGGTGTGATGTATGGTTTTACATTTCAAACAGTTCACCAAGGTTGGTGTCATATCTGCTTTAAATTTTCCAAACAGTTCACCGAGGCTGGCATCATGTCTGGTTTTAACATTTCCAAACAGTTCGCAACTGTTGGTGCCATTTCCAGTGTTATATAATATACGGTATTTGATATTTAATGCCATATCAGATATGATAGAACATATTTGTTATATTTGCTGTCTGGTCTGGTATAAAATATATTTGTTATTTCTGATGTCTTAATTGGTGACACTGTTAACATTAACAAACCATTTACCAAGGTTGGTGTCACATTTTTAGACATATCCCTAAGGCTGGCATCACATCTGGTTTAACATATCCAAACAGATCACTGAGGCTGGTATTGTGTCTGCCTTAACATTTCCAAACAGTTCATTGTTTATGTCATGTCTGGTTTTAACCTCTCCAAACAATTCAACAAGGTTTATGTCATGTCTGGTTTTAACATTTCCAAACAGTTCACCAAGGTTGGTGTGATGTATGGTTTAACATTTACAAACAGTTCACCAAGGCTGGTGTCATGTCTGGTTTTAACATTTCCAAACAGTTCACCAAGTTTGGTGCCACTTCTGGTTTGACATTTCCAAACAGTTCACCAAGGCTGGTGACATGTCTGGTTTTAACATTCCCAAGCAGTTCGCCAAGTTTGGTGTCACCTCTGGTTTGACATTTCCAAACAGTTCACCAAGGCTAGTGTCATGTCTGGTTTTAATATTTCCAAACAGTTCACCAGGTTTGGTGTCACTTCTGGTTTGACATTTCCAAACAGTTCACCAAGGCTGGTGTCATGACTGGTTTTAACATTTCCAAACAGTTCACCAAGTTTGGTGTCACTTCTGGTTTGTCATTTCCAAATAGTTCACCAAGGCTGGTGGCATGTCTGGTTTTAACATTTCCAAACAGTTCTCCAAGGTTGGTGTGATGTATGGTTTAACATTTCCAAACAGTTCACCAAGGCTGGTGTCATGTCTGGTTTTAACATTTCCAAACAGTTCACCAAGGTTGGTGTGATGTATGGTTTAACATTTCCAAACAGTTCACAAACGCTGGTGTCATGTCTGGTTTTAACATTTCCAAACAGTTCTCCAAGTTTGGTGTCACTTCTGGTTTGAGATTTCCAAACACTTCACCAAGGCTAGTGTCATGTCTGGTTTTAACATTTCCAAACAATTCACGAAGTTTGGTGTCACTTCTGGTTTGACATTTCCAAAGAGTTCACCAAGGCTGGTGTCATGTCTGCTTTTAACATTTCCAAAGAGTTCACCAAGGTTGGTGTGATTATGGTTTTACATTTCAAACAGTTCACCAAGGTTGGAGTGATGTATGGTTTAACATTTCCAAACAGTTCACCAAGGTTGGTGTGATGTATGGTTTAACATTTCCAAACAGTTCACCAAGGTTGGTGCGATGTTTGGTTTTACATTTCAAACAGTTCACCAAGGTTGGTGTCATATCTGGTTTAAATTTTCCAAACAGTTCACCAAGGATGGTGTCATTTCTGGTTTAAAGTTTCCAAACAGTTTACCGAGGCTGGCATCATGTCTGTTTTTACCATTTACAAACAGTTCACAACTGTTGGTGCCATTTCCAGTGTTATATAACATATGGTATTTGATATTTAATGCCATATCAGCTATAATAGAACATATTTGTTATATTTGCTGTCCTGTCTGGTATGATAAAATATATTTGTTATTTCTTATGTCTTAATTGGTGACACTGTTAACATTAACAAACCATTTACCAAGGTTGGTGTCACATTTTTAGACCTATCACTAAGGCTGACATCACATCTGGTTTAACACATCCAAACAGATCACTGAGGCTGGTATCGTGTCTGCCTTAACAGTTCATTGTTTATGTCATGTCTGGTTTTAACATTTCCAAACAATTCAATAACGTTTATGTCATGACTGGTTTTAAGATTTGCAAACAGTTCACCAAGGCTGGCGTGATGTCTGGTTTTAATATCTCCAAACAATTCAACAAGGTTTCTGTCATGTCTGGTTTTAACATTTCCAAACAGTTCACCAAGGTTGGCGTGATGTGTGGTTTAACATTTCCAAACAGTTCACCAAGGCTGGTGTCATGTCTGGTTTTAACATTTCCAAACAGTTCACCAAGTTTGGTGTCACTTCTGGTTTGACATTTCCAAATAGTTCACCAAGGCTGGTGGCATGTCTGGTTTTAACATTTCCAAACAGTTCACCAAGTTTGGTGTCACGTCTGGTTTTACATTTCCAAACAGTTCACCAAGGCTGGTGTCATGTCTGGTTTTAACATTTCCAAACAGTTCACCAAGCCTGGTGTCACTTCTGGTTTGACATTTTCAAACAATTCACCAAGGCTGGTATCAGGTCAGGTTTAACAATTCCAAACAGGTCACCAAGGTTGGTATCATGTCTGGTTTAACATTTCCAAACAGTTCATCAAGGTTGGTATGAAGTCTGGTTTAACATTTCCAAACAGTTAACTCAGGTTGGTGTCACGTCTGGTTTAACATTTCCAAACAGTTCACCAAGGTTGGTGTCACGTCTGGTTTAACATTTCCAAACAGTTCACCAAGGTTGGCATGATGTCTAGTTTACCATTTCCAAACAGTTCATCAAGGTTGGTATCAAGTCTGGTTTACCATTTCCAAACATTTCACCAAGGTTGGTGTGATGTCTGGTTTCACATCTCCAAACAGTTCACCAAGGTTTGTGTGATGTATGATTTTAACATTTCCAAACATTTCACCAAGGTTGGTGTGATGTATGATTTTAACATTTCCAAACAATTCACCAAGGTTGGTGTGATGTATGGTTTAACATCTCCAAACAGTTCACCAAGGTTGGTGTGATGTATGGTTTTACATTTCAAACAGTTCACCAAGGCTGGTGTCATATCTGCTTTAAATTTTCCAAACAGTTCACCAAGGATGGTGTCATATCTGGTCTAAATTTTCCAAACAGTTTACCGAGGCTGGCATCATGTCTGGTTTTAACATTTCTAAACAGTTCACAACTGTTGGTGCCATTTCCAGTGTTATATAACATACGGTATTTGATATTTAATGCCTATCAGCTATAATAGAACATATTTGTTATATTTGCTGTCTTGTCTGGTATGATAAAATATATTTGTTATTTCTGACGTCTTAATTGGTGACACTAGAAATTAACAAACAATTTACTAAGGTTGGTGTAACATTTTTAGACATATCACTAAGGCTGGCATCACATCTGGTTTAACATAACCAAACAGATCACTGAGGCTGGTATCATGTCTGCCTTAACATTTCCAAAGAGTTCATTGTTTATGTCATGTCTGGTTTTAACCTCTCCAAACAATTCAACAAGGTTTATGTCATGTCAGGTTTTAACATTTCCAAACAGTTCACCAAGTTTGGTGTCACTTCTGGTTTGACATTTCCAAACACTTCACCAAGGCTAGTGTCATGTCTGGTTTTAACATTTCCAAACAATTCACCAAGTTTGGTGTCACTTCTGGTTTGACATTTCCAAACAGTTCACCAAGGCTGGTGGCATGTCTGGTTTTAACATTTCCAAACAGTTCACCAGGTTTGGTGTCACTTCTGGTTTGTCATTTCCAAACAGTTCACCAAGGCTGGTGTCATGTCTGGTTTTAACATTTCCAAACAGTTCACCAAGTTTGGTGTCACTTCTGGTTTGTCATTTCGAAATAGTTCACCAAGGCTGGTGGCATGTCTGGTTTTAACATTTCCAAACAGTTCACCAAGGTTGGTGTGATGTATGGTTTAACATTTCCAAACAGTTCACCAAGGCTGGTGTCATGTCTGGTTTTAACATTTCCAAGCAGTTCACCAAGGTTGGTGCCACTTCTGGTTTGACATTTCCAAACACTTCACCAAGGCTAGTGTCATGTCTGGTTTTAACATTTCCAAACAATTCAACAAGGTTTATGTCATGTCGGGTTTTAACATTTCCAAACAGTTCACCAAGGTTGGTGTGATGTATGGTTTAACATTTACAAACAGTTCACCAAGGCTGGTGTCATGTCTGGTTTTAACATTTCCAAACAGTTCACCAAGTTTGGTGTCACCTCTGGTTTAACATTTCCAAACAGTTCACCAAGGCTGGTGTCATGTCTGGTTTTAACATTTCCAAACAGTTCACCAAGTTTGGTGTCACTTCTGGTTTGTCATTTCCAAATAGTTCACCAAGGCTGGTGGCATGTCTGGTTTTAACATTTCCAAACAGTTCTCCAAGGTTGGTGTGATGTATGGTTTAACATTTCCAAACAGTTCACCAAGGCTGGTGTCATGTCTGGTTTTAACATTTCCAAGCAGTTCGCCAAGTTTGGTGTCACCTCTGGTTTGACATTTCCAAACAGTTCACCAAGGCTGGTGTCATGTCTGGTTTTAACATTTCCAAACAGTTCACCAGGTTTGGTGTCACGTCTGGTTTGACATTTCCAAACAGTTCACCAAGGCTGGTGTCATGACTGGTTTTAACATTTCCAAACAGTTCACCAAGTTTGGTGTCACTTCTGGTTTGTCATTTCCAAATAGTTCACCAAGGCTGGTGGCATGTCTGGTTTTAACATTTCCAAACAGTTCTCCAAGGTTGGTGTGATGTATGGTTTAACATTTCCAAACAGTTCACCAAGGCTGGTGTCATGTCTGGTTTTAACATTTCCAAACAGTTCACCAAGGTTGGTGTGATGTATGGTTTAACATTTCCAAACAGTTCACAAACGCTGGTGTCATGTCTGGTTTTAACATTTCCAAACAGTTCTCCAAGTTTGGTGTCACTTCTGGTTTGAGATTTCCAAACACTTCACCAAGGCTAGTGTCATGTCTGGTTTTAACATTTCCAAACAATTCACGAAGTTTGGTGTCACTTCTGGTTTGACATTTCCAAAGAGTTCACCAAGGCTGGTGTCATGTCTGCTTTTAACATTTCCAAAGAGTTCACCAAGGTTGGTGTGATTATGGTTTTACATTTCAAACAGTTCACCAAGGTTGGAGTGATGTATGGTTTAACATTTCCAAACAGTTCACCAAGGTTGGTGTGATGTATGGTTTAACATTTCCAAACAGTTCACCAAGGTTGGTGCGATGTTTGGTTTTACATTTCAGACAGTTCACCAAGGTTGGTGTCATATCTGGTTTAAATTTTCCAAACAGTTCACCAAGGATGGTGTCATTTCTGGTTTAAAGTTTCCAAACAGTTTACCGAGGCTGGCATCATGTCTGTTTTTAACATTTACAAACAGATCACAACTGTTGGTGCCATCTCCAGTGTTATATAACATATGGTATTTGATATTTAATGCCATATCAGCTATAATAGAACATATTTGTTATATTTGCTGTCTTGTCTGGTATGATAAAATATATTTGTTATTTCTTATGTCTTAATTGATGACACTGTTAACATTAACAAACCATTTACCAAGGTTGGTGTCACATTTTTAGACCTATCACTAAGGCTGACATCACATCTGGTTTAACATAACCAAACAGATCACTGAGGCTGGTATCATGTCTGCCTTAACATTTCCAAACAGTTCATTGTTTATGTCATGTCTGGTTTTAACCTCTCCAAACAATTCAACAAGGTTTATGTCATGTCAGGTTTTAACATTTCCAAACAGTTCACCAAGTTTGGTGTCACTTCTGGTTTGACATTTCCAAACACTTCACCAAGGCTAGTGTCATGTCTGGTTTTAACATTTCCAAACAATTCACCAAGTTTGGTGTCACTTCTGGTTTGACATTTCCAAACAGTTCACCAAGGCTGGTGGCATGTCTGGTTTTAACATTTCCAAACAGTTCACCAGGTTTGGTGTCACTTCTGGTTTGTCATTTCCAAACAGTTCACCAAGGCTGGTGTCATGTCTGGTTTTAACATTTCCAAACAGTTCACCAAGTTTGGTGTCACTTCTGGTTTGTCATTTCGAAATAGTTCACCAAGGCTGGTGGCATGTCTGGTTTTAACATTTCCAAACAGTTCACCAAGGTTGGTGTGATGTATGGTTTAACATTTCCAAACAGTTCACCAAGGCTGGTGTCATGTCTGGTTTTAACATTTCCAAGCAGTTCACCAAGGTTGGTGCCACTTCTGGTTTGACATTTCCAAACACTTCACCAAGGCTAGTGTCATGTCTGGTTTTAACATTTCCAAACAATTCAACAAGGTTTATGTCATGTCGGGTTTTAACATTTCCAAACAGTTCACCAAGGTTGGTGTGATGTATGGTTTAACATTTACAAACAGTTCACCAAGGCTGGTGTCATGTCTGGTTTTAACATTTCCAAACAGTTCACCAAGTTTGGTGCCACTTCTGGTTTGACATTTCCAAATGGTTCACCAAGGCTGGTGGCATGTCTGGTTTTAACATTTCCAAGCAGTTCGCCAAGTTTGGTGTCACCTCTGGTTTGACATTTCCAAACAGTTCACCAAGGCTGGTGTCATGTCTGGTTTTAACATTTCCAAACAGTTCACCAGGTTTGGTGTCACTTCTGGTTTGACATTTCCAAACAGTTCACCAAGGCTGGTGTCATGTCTGGTTTTAACATTTCCAAACAGTTCACCAAGTTTGGTGTCACTTCTGGTTTGTCATTTCCAAATAGTTCACCAAGGCTGGTGGCATGTCTGGTTTTAACATTTCCAAACAGTTCACCAAGGTTGGTGTGATGTATGGTTTAACATTTCCAAACAGTTCACCAAGGCTGGTGTCATGTCTGGTTTTAACATTTCCAAACAGTTCACCACGGTTGGTGTGATGTATGGTTTAACATTTCCAAACGGTTCACCAACGCTGGTGCCATGTCTGGTTTTAACATTTCCAAACAGTTCACCAAGTTTGGTGTCACTTCTGGTTTGACATTTCCAAACACTTCACCAAGGCTAGTGTCATGTCTGGTTTTAACATTTCCAAACAATTCACCAAGTTTGGTGTCACTTCTGGTTTGACATTTCCAAACAGTTCACCAAGGCTGGTGGCATGTCTGGTTTTAACATTTCCAAGCAGTTCACCAAGTTTGGTGTCACCTCTGGTTTGACATTTCCAAACAGTTCACCAAGCCTGGTGGCATGTCTGGTTTTAACATTTCCAAGTAGTTCACCAAGTTTGGTGTCACCTCTAGTTTGACATTTCCAAACAGTTCACCAAGCTTGGCGTCATGTCTGGTTTTAACGTTTCCAAATAGTTCGCCAAGTTTGGTGTCACTTCTGGTTTGACATTTTCAAACAATTCACCAAGGCTGGCGTCATGTCAGGTTTAACAATTCCAAACAGTTCAACAAGGTTGGTATCATGTTTGGTTTTAACATTTCCAAACAGTTTGCCAGGTTTGGTGTTACTTCTGGTTTGACATTTCCAAACAATTCTCCAAGGCTGGTGTCATGTCTCGTTTTAACATTTCCAAACAGTTCACCAGGTTTGGTGTCACTTCTGGTTCGACATTTCCAAACAGTTCACCAAGGCTGGTGTCATGTCTGGTTTTAACATTTCCAAACAGTTCACCAAATTTGGTGTCACTTCTGGTTTGTCATTTCCAAATAGTTCACCAAGGCTGGTGGCATGTCTGGTTTTAACATTTCCAAACAGTTCACCAAGGTTGGTGTGATGTATGGTTTAACATTTCCAAACAGTTCACCAACGCTGGTGTTATGTCTGGTTTTAACATTTCCAAACAGTTCACCAAGTTTGGTGTCACTTCTGGTTTGACATTTCCAAACACTTCACCAAGGCTAGTGTCATGTCTGGTTTTAACATTTCCAATCAATTCACCAAGTTTGGTGTCACTTCTGGTTTGACATTTCCAAACAGTTCACCAAGGCTGGTGGCATGTCTGGTTTAACATTTCCAAACAGGTCGCCAAGTTTGGTGACACTTCTGGTTTGACACTTCCAAACAGTTCACCAAGGCTGGTGTCATGTCTGGTTTTAACATTTCCAAACAATTCGCCAAGTTTGGTGTCACTTCTGGTTTAACATTTCGAAACAATTCACCAAGGCTGGTGTCATGTCAGGTTTAACAATTCCAAACAGTTCACCAATGTTGGTATCATGTCTGGTTTAACATTTCCAAACAGTTCACCAAGGCTGGTGGCATGTCTGGTTTTAATATTTCCAAGTAGTTCACCATGTTTGGTGTCACCTCTAGTTTGACATTTCCAAACAGTTCACCAAGGTGGTGTCATGTCTGGTTTTAACATTTCCAAACAGTTCGCCAAGTTTGGTGTCACTTCTGATTTGACATTTTCCAACAATTCACCAAGGCTGGCGTCATGTCAGGTTTAACAATTCCAAACAATTCGCCAAGTTTGGTGTCACTTCTGGTTTGACATTTCCAAACAATTCACCAAGGCTGGTGCCATGTCACGTTTAACATTTCCAAACAGTTCACCAAGGTTGGTATCATGTCTGGTTTTAACATTTCCAAACAATTCACCAAGGCTGGTGCCATGTCACGTTTAACATTTCCAACCAGTTCACAAAGGCTGGTGTCGTCTGATTTTAACATTTCCAAACAGTTCGCCAAGTTTGGTGTCACTTCTGGTTTGACATTTCTAAACGCTTCACCAAGGCTGGCATCATGTCTGGTTTTAACATTTCCCAACAGTTCGCAAAGCTTGGTGTCACTTCTAGTTTGACATTTCCAAACAATTCACCAAGGCTTGTGTCATGTCAGGTTTAACAATTCCAAACAGTTCACCAAGGTTGGTATCATGTCTGGTTTAACATTTCCAAACAGTTCACCAAGGCTGGTGGCATGTCTGGTTTTAACATTTCCAAGTAGTTCACCAAGTTTGGTGTCACCTCTAGTTTGACATTTCCAAACAGTTCACCAAGGTGGTGTCATGTCTGGTTTTAACATTTCCAAACAGTTCGCCAAGTTTGGTGTCACTTCTGATTTGACATTTTCAAACAATTCACCAAGGCTGGCGTCATGTCAGGTTTAACAATTCCAAACAATTCACCAAGTTTGGTGTCACTTCTGGTTTGACATTTCCAAACAATTCACCAAGGCTGGTGTCATGTGGGGGTTAACAATTCCAAACAGTTCACCAAGGTTGGTATCATGTCTGGTTTTAACATTTCCAAACAATTCACCAAGGCTGGTGTCATGTCACGTTTAACAATTCCAAACAGTTCACCAAGGTTGGTATCATGTTTGGTTTTAACATTTCCAAACAGTTTGCCAGGTTTGGTGTCACTTCTGGTTTGACATTTCCAAACAGTTCACCAAGGCTGGTGTCATGTCAGGTTTAACAATTCCAAACAGTTCACCAAGGTTGGTATCATGTCTGGTTCAACATTCCAAACAGTTCATCAAAGTCGGTATCATACCCAGTTTACCATTACCAAACAGTTCATCAGGGTTGGTATCAAGTCTGGGTTAAAATTTCCAAACAGTTAACCGAGGTTTTTGTCAAGTCTAGTTTAACATTTCCAAACAGTTCACCAAGGTTGGCATGATATCTAGTTTAACATTTCCAAACAGTTCACCAAGGTTGGCATGATATCTAGTTTAACATTTCCAAACAGTTCACCAAGGTTGGCATGATATCTAGTTTAACATTTCCAAACAGTTCACCAACGCTGGTGTTATGTCTGGTTTTAACATTTCCAAACAGTTCACCAAGTTTGGTGTCACTTCTGGTTTGACATTTCCAAACACTTCACCAAGGCTAGTGTCATGTCTGGTTTTAACATTTCCAAACAATTCACCAAGTTTGGTGTCACTTCTGGTTTGACATTTGCAAACAGTTCAGCAAGGCTGGTGTCCTGTCTGGTTTTAACATTTCCAAACAGTTCGCCAAGTTTGGTGTCACCTCTGGTTTGACATTTCCAAACAGTTCACCAAGGTTGGCGTCATGTCTGGTTTTAACATTTCAAAATAGTTCGCCAAGTTTGGTGTCACTTCTGGTTTGACATTTTCAAACGATTCACCAAGGCTGGCGTCATGTCAGGTTTAACAATTCCAAACAGTTCAACAAGGTTGGTATCATGTTTGGTTTTAACATTTCCAAACAGTTTGCCAGGTTTGGTGTTACTTCTGGTTTGACATTTCCAAACAATTCACCAAGGCTGGTGTCATGTCTGGTTTTAACATTTCCAAACAGTTCACCAAGTTTGGTGTCACTTCTGGTTTGTCATTTCCAAATAGTTCACCAAGGCTGGTGGCATGTCTGGTTTTAACATTTCCAAACAGTTCACCAAGGTTGGTGTGATGTATGGTTTAACATTTCCAAACAGTTCACCAATGCTGGTGTTATGTCTGGTTTTAACATTTCCAAACAGTTCACCAAGTTTGGTGTCACTTCTGGTTTGACATTTCCAAACACTTCACCAAGGCTAGTGTCATGTCTGGTTTTAACATTTCCAAACAATTCACCAAGTTTGGTGTCACTTCTGGTTTGACATTTGCAAACAGTTCAGCAAGGCTGGTGTCCTGTCTGGTTTTAACATTTCCAAACAGTTCGCCAAGTTTGGTGTCACCTCTGGTTTGACATTTCCAAACAGTTCACCAAGGTTGGCGTCATGTCTGGTTTTAACATTTCCAAATAGTTCGCCAAGTTTGGTGTCACTTCTGGTTTGACATTTTCAAACGATTCACCAAGGCTGGCGTCATGTCAGGTTTAACAATTCCAAACAGTTCAACAAGGTTGGTATCATGTTTGGTTTTAACATTTCCAAACAGTTTGCCAGGTTTGGTGTTACTTCTGGTTTGACATTTCCAAACAATTCACCAAGGCTGGTGTCATGTCTGGTTTTAACATTTCCAAACAGTTCACCAAGTTTGGTGTCACTTCTGGTTTGTCATTTCCAAATAGTTCACCAAGGCTGGTGGCATGTCTGGTTTTAACATTTCCAAACAGTTCACCAAGGTTGGTGTGATGTATGGTTTAACATTTCCAAACAGTTCACCAATGCTGGTGTTATGTCTGGTTTTAACATTTCCAAACAGTTCACCAAGTTTGGTGTCACTTCTGGTTTGACATTTCCAAACACTTCACCAAGGCTAGTGTCATGTCTGGTTTTAACATTTCCAAACAATTCACCAAGTTTGGTGTCACTTCTGGTTTGACATTTCCAAACAGTTCACCAAGGCTGGTGGCATGTCTGGTTTTAACATTTCCAAACAGGTCGCCAAGTTTGGTGACACATCTGGTTTGACATTTCCAAACAGTTCACCAAGGCTGGTGTCATGTCTGGTTTTAACATTTCCAAACAGTTCGCCAAGTTTGGTGTCACTTCTGGTTTAACATTTCCAAACAATTCACCAAGGCTGGTGTCATGTCAGGTTTAACAATTCCAAACAGTTCACCAATGTTGCTATCATGTCTGGTTTAACATTTCCAAACAGTTCACCAAGGCTGGTGGCATGTCTGGTTTTAACATTTCCAAGTAGTTCACCAAGTTTGGTGTCACCTCTAGTTTGACATTTCCAAACAGTTCACCAAGGTGGTGTAATGTCTGGTTTTAACATTTCCAAACTGTTCGCCAAGTTTGGTGTCACTTCTGATTTGACATTTTCAAACAATTCACCAAGGCTGGCGTCATGTCAGGTTTAACAATTCCAAACAATTCACCAAGTTTGGTGTCACTTCTGGTTTGACATTTCCAAACAATTCACCAAGGCTGGTGTCATGTCAGGGTTAACAATTCCAAAAAGTTCACCAAGGTTGGTATCATGTCTTGTTTTAAGATTTCCAAACAATTCACCAAGGCTGGTGTCATGTCAGGTTTAACATTTCCAATCAGTTCACAAAGGCTGGTGTCATGTCTGGTTTTAACATTTCCAAGCAATTCACCAAGGCTGGTGTCATGTAAGGTTTAACAATTTCAAACAGTTCACCAAGGTTGGTATCATGTTTGGTTTCAACATTTCCAAACAGTTTGCCAGGTTTGTTGTCACTTCTGGTTTGACATTTCCAAACAATTCACCAAGGCTGGTGTCACGTCAGGTTTAACAATTCCTAACAGTTCACCAAGGTTGGCATCATGTCTGGTTTAACATTTCCAAACAGTTCATCAAGATCGGTATCAAACCTAGTTTACCATTACCAAACAGTTCATCAGGGGTGGTATCAAGTCTGGGTTAACATTTCCAAACAGTTAACCAAGGTTTTTGTCAAGTCTGGTTTAACATTTCCAAACAGTTCATCAAGATCGGTATCAAACCTAGTTTACCATTACCAAACAGTTCATCAGGGGTGGTATCAAGTCTGGTTTAACATTTCCAAACAGGTCACCAAGGTTGGTATCAAGTCTGGTTTAACATTTCCAAACAGTTCATCAAGGTTGGTATCACGTCTGGTTTAACATTTCCAAACAGTTAACTCAGGTTGGTGGCACGTCTGGCTTAACATTTCCAAACAGTTCACCAAGGTTGGCATGATTTCTAGTTTACCATTTCCAAACAGTTCATCAAGGTGGATATCAAGTCTGGTTTACCATTTCCAAACATTTCACCAAGGTCGGTGTGATGTCTGGTTTCACATCTCCAAACAGTTCACCAAGGTTGGTGTGATGTATGGTTTAACATTTCCAAACAGTTCACCAAGGTTGGTGTGATGTATGGTTTTACATTTCAAACAGTTCACCAAGGTTGGTGTCATATCTGCTTTAAATTTCCCGAACAGTTCATCATGGATGGTTTCATATCTGGTTTAAATTTTCCAAACAGTTCACCAAGGCTAGCATCATGTCTGGTTTTAACATTTCCAAACAATTCACAACTGTTGGTGCCATTTCCAGTGTTATATAACATACGGTATTTGATATTTAGTGCCATATCAGCTATAATAGAACATATTTGTTATATTTGCTGTCTTGTCTGGTATGATAAAATATATTTGTTATTTCTGATGTCTTAATTGGTTAACATTAACAAACCATTTACCAAATTTGGTGTCACATTTTTAGACCTATCACTAAGGCTGGCATCACATCTGGTTTAACAGATCCAAACAGATCACTGATGCTGGCATCTTGTCTGCCTTGACATTTCTAAACAGTTCATTGTTTATGTCATGTCTGGTTTTAACATTTCCAAACGGTTCACCAAGACTGGTGTGATGTCTGGTTTTAACATTTCCAAACAATTCAACAAGGTTTATGCCATGTCTGGTTTTAACATTTCCAAACAGTTCACCGAAGTTGGTGTGATGTATGGTTTAACATTTACAAACAGTTCACCAAGACTGGTGTCATGTCTGGTTTTAACATTTCCAAACAGTTCACCAAGTTTGGTGTCACTTCTGGTTTGACATTTCCAAACAGTTCACTAAGGCTGGTGGCATGTCTGGTTTTAACATTTCCAAGCAGTTCGCCAGGTTTGGTGTCAACTCTGGTTTGACATTTTCAAGGCTGGTGACATGTCTGAAGTTTATGTCATGTCTGGTTTTAACATTTCCAAACAGTTCACCAAAACTGGCGTGATGTCTGGTTTTAACATCTCCAAACAATTCAACAAGATTTATGCCATGTCTGGTTTTAACATTTCCAAACAGTTTGCCAAGTTTGGTGTCACCTCTGGTTTGACATTTCCAAACAGTTCACCAAGGTTGGCATCATGTCTGGTTTTAACATTTCCAAATAGTTCGCCAAGTTTGGTGTCACTTCTGGTTTGACATTTTCAAACAATTCACCAAGGCTGGTGTCATGTCAGGTTTAACAATTCCAAACAGTTCACCAAGGTTGGTATCATGTTTCGTTTTAACATTTCCAAACAGTTTGCCAGATTTGGTGTTACTTCTGGTTTGACATTTCCAAACAATTCACCAAGGCTGGTGTCATGTCAGGTTTAACAATTCCAAACAGTTCACCAAGGTTGGTATCATGTCTGGTTTAACATTTCCAAACAGTTCATCAAGGTTGGTATCACGTCTGTTTTAACATTTCCAAACAGTTAACCGGTGTTGGTGTCAAGTCCGGTTTAACATTTCCAAACAGTTCATCAAGGTTGGTATCACGTCTGTTTTAACATTTCCAAACAGTTAACCGGTGTTGGTGTCAAGTCCGGTTTAACATTTCCAAACAGTTCATCAAGGTTGGTATCACGTCTGGTTTAACATTTCCAAACAGTTAACTCAGGTTGGTGGCACGTCTGGCTTAACATTTCCAAACAGTTCACCAAGGTTGGCATGATGTTTAGTTTACCATTACCAAACAGTTCATCAAGGTGGGTATCAAGTCTGGTTTACCATTTCCAAACATTTCACCAAGGTTGGTGTGATGTATGGTTTCACATCTCCAAACAGTTCACCAAGGTTGGTGTGATGTAAGGTTTAACATTTCCAAACAGTTCACCAAGGTTGGTGTGATGTATGGTTTTACATTTCAAACAGTTCACCAAGGTTGGTGTCATATCTGCTTTAAATTTTCCGAACAGTTCATCATGGATGGTTTCATATCTGGTTTAAATTTTCCAAACAGTTCACCAAGGCTAGTGTCATGTCTGGTTTTAACATTTCCAAACAGTTCACCAAGGTTGGTGCGATGTTTGGTTTTACATTTCAAACAGTTCACCAAGGTTGGAGTGATATATGGTTTAACATTTCCAAACAGTTCACCAAGGTTGGTGCAATGTTTGGTTTTACATTTCAAACAGTTCACCAAGGTTGGTGTCATATCTGGTTTAAATTTTCCAAACAGTTCACCAAGGATGGTGTCATTTCTGGTTTAAATTTTCCAAACAGTTTACCGAGGCTGGCATCATGTCTGTTTTTAACATTTCCAAACAGATCACAACTGTTGGTGCCATTTCCAGTGTTATATAACATACGGTATTTGATATTTAATGCCATATCAGCTATAATAGAACATATTTGTTATATTTGCTGTCTGGTCTGGTATAAAATATATTTGTTATTTCTGATGTCTTAATTGGTTAACATTAACAAACCATTTACCAAGTTTGGTGTCACATAAGGCTGGCATCACATCTGGTTTAACAGATCCAAACAGATCACTGAGGCTGGTATCGTGTCTGCCTTAACATTTCTAAACAGTTCATTGTTTATGGCATGGCTGGTTTTAACATTTCCAAACAATTCAACAAAGTTTATGTCATGTCTGGTTTTAACATTTCCAAACAGTTCCCCAAGACTGGTGTGATGTCTGGTTTTAACATTTCCAAACAATTCAACAAGGTTTATGCCATGTCTGGTTTTAACATTTCCAAACAGTTCACCAAAGTTGGTGCAATGTATGGTTTAACATTTACAAACAGTTCACCAAGACTGGTGTCATGTCTGGTTTTAACATTTCCAAACAGTTCACCAAGTTTGGTGTCACTTCTGGTTTGACATTTCCAAACAGTTCACTAAGGCTGGTGGCATGTCTGGTTTTAACATTTCCAAGCAGTTCAAGGTCGGTATCAAACCTAGTTTACCATTACCAAACAGTTCATCAGGGTTGGCATCAAGTCTGGGTTAACATTTCCAAACAGGTCACCAGGGCTGGTGTCATGCCTGGTTTTAACATTTCCAAACAGTTTGCCAAGTTTGGTGTCACCTCTGGTTTGACATTTCCAAACAGTTCACCAAGGCTGGTGTCATGTCTGGTTTTAACATTTCCAAACAGTTTGCCAGGTTTGGTGTTACTTCTGGTCTGACCTTTCCAAACAATTCACCAAGGCTGGTGTCATGTCAGGTTTAACAATTCCAAACAGTTCACCAAGGTTGGTATCATGTCTGGTTTAACATTTCCAAACAGTTCATCAAGGTTGGTATCATATCTAGTTTAACATTTCTAAACAGTTCATCAAGGTTGGTATCATGTCTGGTTTAACATTTCCAAACAGTTAACCGGTGTTGGTGTCAAGTCTGGTTTAACATTTCCAAACAGTTCATCCAGGTTGGTATCACGTCTGGTTTAACATTTCCAAACAGTTAACTCAGGTTGTTGGCACGTCTGGCTTAACATTTCCAAACAGTTCACCAAGGTTGGCATGATGTCTAGTTTACCATTTCCAAACAGTTCATCAAGGTGGGTATCAAGTCTGGTTTACCATTTACAAACAATTCACCAAGGCTGGTGTCATGTCAGGTTTAACATTTCCAAACAGTTCACCAAGGCGGGTGTCATGTCTGGTTTTAACATTTCCAAACAGTTCGCCAGTTTAGTGTCACTTCTGGTTTGACATTTCCAAACAGTTCACCAAGGCTGGTGTCATGTCTGGTTTTAACATTTCCAAACAGTTTGCCAAGTTTGGTGTCACTTCTGGTTTGATATTTCCAAACAATTCACCTCGGCTTCTGTCGAGCCAGGTTCAACATTTCCAAACAGTTCACCAAGATGGATGTCATATCTCCCTTAACATATCCAAACAATTCACCAAGGTTGGTGTCATGTTTGGTTTAACATTTCCAAACAGTTCATCAAGGTTTGTGTGATGTATGGTTTAACATTTCCAAACAGTTCACAAAGGTTGGTGTGATGTATGGTTTTACATCTCCAAACATTTCACCAAGGCTGGTGTTTAACAAATCCGGTTTTAACATTTCCAAACAGTTCACAACTGTTTGTGCCATTTCCGGTGTGATACAACATAGTGTATTTGATATTTAAGGCCATATCCGCTATGTTAGAACATATTTGTTATATTTGCTGTTGTGTCTGGTATAAAATATATTTGTTATATCTGATATCTTAATTGGTGACACTGTTAACATTTCCAAACCATTTACCAACGTTGGTGTGAGATTTTTAGACATATCACATCTGGTTTACACAACCAAACAGATCACTGAAGCTGGTATCATGTCTGCCTTAACATTTCCAAACAGTTCATTGTTTATGTCATGTCTGGTTTTAACATTTCCAAACAGTTCACCAAGGCTGGTGTGATGTACGGTGTAACATTTCCAAGCAGTTCACCAAGGTTGGTGTGATGTGTGGTTTAACATTTCCAAACAGTTCACCAAGGTTGGTGTGATGTATGGTTTAACATTTCCAAACAGTTCACCAAGGTTGGTGTGATGTATGGTTTAACATTTCCAAACAGTTCACCAAGGTTGGTGTGATGTATGGTTTAACATTTCCAAACAGGTGATCAAGGTTCATGTGATGTATGGTTTAACATTTCTAAACAGTTCACCAAGGTTGGTGTGATGTATGGTTTAACATTTCCAAACAGTTCATCAAGGTTCGTGTGATGTATGGTTTAACATTTCCAAACAGTTCACAAAGGTTGGTGTGATGTATGGTTTAACAGTTCTAAACAGTTCACCAAGGTTGGTGTGATGTATGGTTTAACATTTCCAGATATTTCATCAAGGCTGTTGTGATGTCTGGTTGCACATCTCCAAACATTTCACCAAGGCTGGTGTGATGTATGGTTTTAACATTTCCAAACATTTCACCAAGGCTGGTGTGATGTCTGGTTGCACATCTCCAAACATTTCACCAAGGCTGGTGCGATGTCTGGTTTAACATTTCCAAACATTTCACCAAGGCTGGTGTGATGTCTGGTTGCACATCTCCAAACATTTCACCAAGGCTGGTGTGATGTATGGTTTAACATTTCCAAACATTTCACCAAGGCTGGTGTGATGTCTGGTTGCACACCTCCCAACAAGTTCACCAAGGCTGGTGTGATGTATGGTTTAACATTTTTTTAGACATTTCACCAAGTCTGGTGTGATGTATGGTTTAACATTTCCAAACATTTTACCAAGGTTGGTGTGATGTCTGGTTTCACATCTCCAAACATTTCACCAAGACTAGTGTGATGTCTGGATGCACATCTCCAAACAGTTAACCAAGGCTGGTGTGATGTATGGTTTAACATTTCCAAAGATTTCACCAAGGCTGGTGTGATGTATGGTTTAACATTTCCAAACATTTCACCAAGGTTGGCGTGATGTCTGGTTGCACATCTCCAAACATTTTACCAAAGCTGGTGTGATGTCTGGTTGCACATCTCCAAACAGTTCACCAAGGCTGGTGTGATGTATGGTTTAACATTTCCAAACAGTTCACCAAGGCTGATGTTATGTCTGGTTGCACATCTCCAAACATTTTACCAAGGCTGATGTGATGTCTGGTTGCACATCTCCAAACATTTCACCAAGGCTGGTGTGATGTCTGGTTGCACATCTCCAAACATTTCACCAAGGCTGGTGTGATGTCTGGTTGCACATCACCAAACGGTTCACCAAGGCTGGTGTGATGTATGGTTTAACATTTCCAAACATTTCACCAAGGCTGGTGTGATGTCTGGTTGCACATCTCCAAACATTTCACCAAGACTGGTGTGATGTATGGTTTAACATTTCCAAACATTTCACCAAGGCTGGTGTGATGTCTGGTTGCACATCTCCAAACATTTCACCAAGGTTGTTGTGATGTCTGGTTTCACATCTCCAAACATTTCACCAAGGCTGGTGTGATGTCTGGTTGCACATCTCCAAACAGTTCACCAAGGCTGGTGTGATGTATGGTTTAACATTTCCAAACATTTCACCAAGGCTGGTGTGATGTATGGTTTAACATTTCCAAGCAGTTCACCAAGGTTGGTATCATGTCTGGTTTTTACATTTCCAAACAGTTCACCAAGTTTGGTGTGATGTCTGGTTAAACTTTTACAAACAGTTGACCAAGGTTGGTGTGATGTATGGTTTAACATCACCAAACATTTCACCAAGGCTGGTGTGATGTATGGTTTACCTTCTCCAAACATTTCACCAAGGCTGGTGTGATGTATGGTTTAACATTTCCAAACAGTTCACCAAGGCTGGTATCATGTATGGTTTTACAATTCCAAACAATTCACCAAGGCTGGTGTAATGTATGGTTTAACATCTCCAAACATTTCACCAAGGTTGGAGTGATGAAGGTTTAACATCTCCAAACATTTCACCGAAGCTGGTGTGATGTATGGTTTAACATCTCCAAACATTTCACCAAGATTGATGTCATATCTGACATAACATATCCAAGCAGTTCACCAAGGCTGGTATCAAGTCTGGTTTATTTCCAATCAGTTCATTAAGGTTGGCGTCATATCTGGTTCAACATTTCCAAAACAACCCACTGGGGATGGTGTCATGTCTGGTTTAAAATTTCCAAACAGTTTACCAAGGTTGGTGACATGTCTGGTTTAAATTTTTCAAGCAATTCACCAAGGTTGTGTTCATGTCCAGTTTAAAATTTCCAAACAGTTCACAAACATTGGTGACATACCTGGTAAAAAATTTCCAAATAGTTCCCCATGGTTGGTGTCAAGTCAGGTTTAAAATTTCCAAACTGTTCACCAACATTGATGACATACCTGGTATAAAATTTCCAAATAGTTCCCCATGGTTGGTGTCAAGTCAGGTTTAAAATTTCCGAAGAGTTCATCAGGATTGGTTTGATGTCTGGTTTAACATTTCAAAACAGTTCACCAAGTTGGTGTTATTTATGGTTCAATATTTCCAAACTATTCACCGAGTTTGGTTGTCGTGTCTGGTTCAGCATCTCCAAACAATTCATCAAGGTTCACATCATGTTTGGTGTGATTTTTCCAATGTTCAACCATCTGAACTCTAGCAGCCCTTTTTCCGGCCAGGAACATGACATGTCATAATGTCATTAAATAGGATGGCTGCTCTGTAAATGTGTGAGGTAGACCAATCAATATTTTCAAAGTGCAGTCCCGAGGGTGCACGCTGAAAATATTGATTGGTCTGCCCCAAATAATGAATGTGGACTCTTCTATTTGCTACCATTGAAATGGCATGGAAGATACCACTAGAGTTCAAAGGGTTAAATAGAAATCGGTGGATAGCCTCAAGGCTGCACGTTGAAAATATTGATTGGTCTACCCCAAATAATGAATGTGGACTCTTCCAAGTGCTTCCATTGATTTAGCATGGAAGATACCACTAGAGTTCAAAGAGTTAATGTGACATATTCAACCACTTATCAAGGTTGATGTCATGCATAATTTGAAACAGTTCTGTTGTGTTGTCTTATCAACTTTTCTAAACAGTTCACCGAGATTGGTGTCATGACTGATTCAACATTTCCAAACAGTTCACCAAGATTGGGATCATGTCTGATTCAACATTTTCAAACAGTTCACCAAATTTGGTTCAACATTTCCAAACAGTTCAGCAAAGATGGTGCCATGTCTGGTTCAACATTCTCAAACAATTTACCAAAGCAGACATCATGCAGGCTTGGCAATTTCAGGAGAGCGATTTTTTAGCTCTTCTTACTGCCCTCCTGAAAGAATTAAGGAGAGCGAAAAACTGCCCTCCTAAATATTTTGGTCTGGGATGATTGAGATTACATGTATTATGCTCACATTAAATTTTTGTTGTAAAGCAAAAATGTAATTCAACTTCGAAGTCACATAACATCACGTAATTTCATTTTAAAAGTGGTTTAGTGGTAAAAGGTAATGGCTGCAACCATACCCAAACACAGTTGCAATCATTTGAAGCAAAATGGGTCACAGCAATATTTTTTTTTTCTGTCAGTTTCAAGTTCAACAACTGACATCACAGTTTGAGGGGTAATTATTGAAGGAATATTGACACTATAATATACTACCATTACTACTATCCTGTCACATGAAGCACTTGCACCAGGATGTGACTGTAGATTCAAGCAGACCTGTTGTCCAAGAAAGTCATACGCCTACCACTACCACCTTCAACCCCTCTTGGGGGGTTGAAGGTGGTAGTGGTAGGCCTATGACTTTCTTGGACAACAGGTCTGGGTACACACACAGGTCTTGTCAAGTGTGTGTTTGGTTGTTGAGTGAGACATCTAGATGTCTAAGAGATTTCGCTTTACCTTAGTAAAGTTAATAAAATCACTGATGTAGTCTGATGGTTTCAGTTTCAATGAGTTCGTTCTACTGGATACTTAAAATGCTGTGTAAAGCTAATTGCTCTCCTAAGCTGATTGAGGAGAGCGATTTTTTGCCCTCCTGTATTTTTCAGAATACCAGGCCTGATCATGTATGGAGTAATTTTTCATTGTTTGAGGTGATATAATCAACCATTTATCAAGGTTGATGTCATGTACGATTTTAGATTTCTAAACAGGTCAAACAGGTTATAAGATATAACAGAAGATATGCTCAGTTTATCTATAGAATACTGGAAAATGACAAAATTCCTGTTAACTGAATACTCCTGTAAACTGACTAATTTTCACTGGCAAAATAGCTATTCAATTAACAGGGTTCCAGTGTTTTACCATTCTCAACTGAAAATCAGAGATACTTTCTCACAGAGTAGTGTTCTCAAAATTTCATATTTATTCATCAAATGATTTTCTTTACTTTTTTCTGCTTTGGTTTATTGGGGTTTAACTCTTTCAACATGAGAGACCACTTTTCCGGTCCACCAGCACGATACAGCATACTTTTATTAAGTAGGATGGCTACGAACTGAACATGTGTGGTAGAACAATTAATATTTTCACTGTGCAGTTGAAAATATTAATTACTCTACCCCCAAATAATGGATAGGGACTCTTCCAATTTCTGCCATTTAACCCTTTACCCAATGCAGACGATATCAAAATTTATTATTTTAAATATCATTTTTTAAATTTTTTCAAAAAAATGTCAACAAAACCATATCATGTGGCCCCTCACTGGAACGAGCTCGATGAGCTCGTTCCAAAGAGGGGTCACATGACATGGTTTTGTTGAAAACTTTTGAAAAATAACATTTTTTCAGCTGCTGAATTTGCATATTACGCGGGCGAATGTGGGCGATTCATTGGGTAAAGGGTTAACTGGCATGGAAGATACCACCAGTGTTCAAAGGGTTAATGTAGGGCCCTGTGAAATTTGATTTGATTTCGAATCTAAAGTTACTATTCGGTTCAATTCGAACTGGTTGCACAATTAATTTCCAAACAAATCTTCTCATTGGAATATAGCATGACATCAGTCATCTTCATCATCTCACAATACGTCGAGTTCTGGTGGAAATTGGACCTAAATAATATTGAAAATAAAAACTGAGTGTAGTTTCCATTATCTGAACAGAAACAACATCTGTACCCATGCCACCAGCCATGCTAATTCCACTCTCACTAGACACTACCATTGTTGAAAAAAATGAATTTTCCATGCAGTATCAACGATGAGCTGTTGCTAGTGGCTAGCCCTGTGCAGTGCCTATTACTGATGATTTTTGCCCCCCTTTCTTTTTTTGAACTATAATCCTTACTACGTAATATTGTAAGTTATTGTGATCAGTTGATGGTAACATGGTCTGAGGTTTGCGGCTCGGAGCTTATGTCCAACCGAGACATGAAGCATCGAGGTTGAACATAAGCCCCGAGCTGCAAACCTCAGACCATGTTACCGTCAACTCATCACAATAACGTATATGTTCCAATAAGACACTGTCCATAGCCCTAAACCTACATTGTGAAACTCGAGAGGTTTATTTACTAAACATGCGATCATTAAAAGTTGCCTTCTGCAAGACAACTTTCAACGATCACGGGTTTAGTAAATAAACATCTCATGTACCGACGACGACACTGGCTAAATAATCAATAAACCAGATAAACTCATTCCATCTTAGTTCAAATCGTAAATCGATTTGTAATTTAAACAACACTTTATCCTGTACACCGTTTGTTGCACGTGTGAAAAATCCAAAAAAATGATGCCGCTTGCTAGGCACTTCGTTGATGAAGCAATTACGAACCGGGCGACGGCATTTGAATATTTTGCATTGTGACGTTAGACGGTAGCATTTGCCACTTGAGCCGTAAACACAGAATATACTAAGCGAGCTCTCGTCAAATCAAAAGAGGATTTTAGTCTTATTGGAACTTTAATTAATATTCAACAAAGGCCGACTTGGTAATGTAGTTGGAATATTTTATCACTAAGGACTTGAGCTATCACTCTCGGAACAAATCAGGTTTGCAACAGCCCTCTTCTCCCCGTCAGTCATCTTCAAGACACTCCCGATTTGATTCAAGATTCGATTTGAATTTGAATAAAAGACCCAATTCGATTCAAGATTTGATTCAAGGTGAAAATGGATGATTCGCAGGACCACAGTTTAATGACACTTTTAACAGCATGAGACACCTGTGTTGGGAGTTTTACGGGTGGAGGAAGCTGGATTCCCCAGAGAGAACCACTGAGCAGCAGTGAGTAACTGTCAAGACTCCCTAATATATTGACTCTGCAAAAGCAGGGTTAGCATTGGTTGAAGGCAAGTGTATCATCGATGTGCAGTACACCTTAGTACACAGCACTACCATGCCCTCACATGGGTAAATGGGATTAACCCTTTACTCAACGCAGACAATATCAAAATTTATTATTTTAAATGTCATTTTTTTTTTTTAATTTCAAAAATTTTCAACAAAACCATATCATGTGACCTCTCGTTGGAATGAGCTCGTTCCATCGAGGGGTCACATGATATGGTTTTGTTGAAATGTTTTGAAAAATAATATTTTTTCAGCTGCTGAATTTGCATATTACGTGGGCGGATGCATCCAATTATTTTGGTAAAGGGTTAAGTGTCTTGCCCAAGGATGCAATGCAGTTATCAATGGTCCACTTAGCCCTTGCGCTCCCTTTCTTTTTTTAGATAACATTCAAATCTGCATGAACAAAATAACAACAACAAAAAATGTACAACACTGACAATTAGGTGGGAAGAACTGATTCTTATATATCCTATTAATTTTGATATTATCACAAATCATATAAATTTAAGCTGCTGATATCATATATAAGAACATCACAGAAAATTGATTGGTTAAAATTAAATAAAATACAAAAACATATAAAAGACGGTGAGAACAATGACATTTTTACAAAATAATGAAATAAAAAAAAAGTGTTTGTTTATACTAGATTATTTGATTTTCTTTAGGCAATGCTGTACCTTACATAATAGCTAATACAGTGGAGCCCACTTAATTAGATATCTCTTAATTGTACATCCCTGATAATTGAATATAATTTTCAAACACAAACCCATTTACCATATCTTCAGTACAAATTTGATCTGTTAATTGCATGTGGGTTGAAAAGTAAACTCCTGTTAATTGTATATAAATTTTTGTAATATGTCGAAAAAATTATTATGACATGCACCAAATTCCCCTTATTTATCAACCTTTTTGGCCTCACTACATCCAATACAGGCATTTATTCTATTATATCTTGTTTGACAGAGCTTTATGAGCTCTGTCAAACAAAATATAATAGAATAAATGCTCAGTTTACCTCCAGAACACAGGAAACTGACCAAATCCCTGTTAATTGTATACTCCTGCTAATTGAATAATTTTCACAAAATGGATATTCAATTAAGAGGATTCTACTGTACTAATTATTACCACTTAAGAGGGCAATCTCTAGTGCAATAACATTGTTTAGTAAGGCTATCAAATTATATAATACATGGCAAGTCACATGACGTACTAGGCTCAGGTGGATAATCCCTTCCCCCCCCCCCCCCCCTCCGGCCAGATACATCACATGATCTTGTATCGATTTATTTTCAATCGACGTATTGTCTCCCATGTTTTCATTTTGAGGCGAAATGAGTACACCCTCCTTGCAATGGAAAATCAAGTGCTTAATTTTAGTTTATAAGGTCAGTATGGATATGTATCATTCTGTTTTGTGAAGCTGCCAAACTCTGAAAGTTAATTGTTCATTTTCTATTCACATTACAATAGAGCTGTAGGTTTTTAAATTTCTTGTTCGGTTTCGGTTTTGGTTTTTCAGGTGGAGTAAAACCTCGGTTCGGTTCAGTTTTCGGTTTGTTCATGAGGCCAAATAAAATTCAATAAAACTCATTCTTATGTCCGGTGTCATAACTGAATGGCAGTGAAATTGAGTGAAACTCAATGAATGCCCGAAATAAGCTATAATACATGAAGAATCAGGAAGGCCAATATAATATTTACCTAAATATACAGAACTTTTATTGTGCTTGGCCATTTTTCGAGGTCTGACACCTACAGCAACTTGAGGAAAGCTGCAAACACAACTAAACTGAAATGTCGGAAATTCACAGAATGTAGCCTTCCCAGAGTAGTGAGAGTACCCAGGCACTGCCATTGGCAGTGTCTGGGTACTCTCACTACTCTGGGATGGCTACATTCTGTGAATTTCTGCAGCAAAAGAGTATTTAATAAAAAAAAACAAAAAACCTTAGATGACGGGATGTCGACGGTTTCGGTTTCAATTTTTAAAAACAAACTAAAAACCTTGGTTCGGTTTCGGTTAACCTACAGCTCTACATTACAATGTCAACATATTTCTTGATTAAAGAACAAGTATGTTGAATAATTCTCGGATATGCTTAAAGCGTGGACTTGCAGTTATTTTGAGGTTACTTGAATGTTCTTCCCTTTTAGTGGTAATAATAGCAATAGCATGACTTTATCAGGCGGTTCTTTCAGAGGCCCTCCCCCCCCCCCCCCCCCCCCCAGAAATGATTAACAGCTGCTCTGTCCTATTAGTGTTACATCATAACAGTTAGTTTTACATTATCATTCACAGTTTATTATTTTTATTATTTCTCCCACCAATCACCAATATTCGAATGATCTCGGGACTTATATTTCGATGAGAATCCAAGAATCAATTCTCATATTCACATGACAAAACCAGTGAGAATCCGTTTAGATTCTTGCTGCACCTTTGCTACGATTCTCAGGAAAAGAACTGCGTCAACCTAACCCTTTATCTAACATAGCAGCAGCAGCAAATTAACCAAAACTAGGCTAACATCCGGACACTTTGTCAATAAAATTGTTAATATATGGATGTCGTTGGACCCAGCTCAATGAGCTGGTTCCAATGACATCCATATTTGTAAGGTTTTACTGATAAATATTGGGTTTTTTAAGTTATCAAATTCAGCTTGTTTTAAAAATTAAGTTGTGTTGGGTAAAGGGTTAACATGTGTTGTCAGTTTCCAACAGGAGTTCCATGGAGGCCTCACGGGATCCTGGGACTCTCATTGCAATTATGGTTTTACGCAACCATTTTCGGGAGAATCCAACTGGATTCTCCCCAAATTTAGATAAAATATAAGCCCTAGATCTCATTCCAATGAAAGGGCATAATTTTGAAATTTTTAAAAGGTATATTTGTTAAAAAAAAAACATTTCTGCAAATGTCGACCACTATTTGTGTTAGATAAATGCAGGCTTTCAGCTATGATGACCTGGGATCCCCTGAACGGCTACAAGAAGTTTCACATCGGGGAAAGCGTGAAATAAAACTCTCTTGGTACCAACACAACACATTCGACGGTAATAATCATGGGTTACATGGGTTACACCAAACATGAGCAGGAAACACATTGTAAAATTAAGCACAAATGTCAATCGGAGATCAATCAATGACATTATCTGAGATCGCAAAGACTATGTGCGGATCGTGTGATGGTGTACGAGAACGTCGACAAACTTCAAGTCAATCAGTGAATTCACAACTCCATGCTTTTTGATATCCTTGCGATTGCTTTGGAGTAAACTGTTGCAACATATAAGGGATGTTCTAGCAGTCAGACACAAAAATGAGTCGCAAGGAAGGGTACAATAAGCGAAAGCTGCGACCGGATGACGCTAAGGGTTAAAAAATAATTCAAATTCTTTCAACCCTTTACCAAACGCAGACGATATCAAAATTTATTAATTTAAATATCGTTTAATTTTTTTTTGAAAAATTTCAACAAAACCATCATGTGACCCCTCATTGGAATGAGCTTGATGAACTCGTTCCAAAGAGGGGGTCACATGATATGGTTTTGTTGAAATTTTTTTAAAAATATTTTTTCAGTCATTAAATGTCCCGAAAAAAGCTTAAATGAATGCACTCTAAATACCTCGAGACCAACAAGGCTTTTAGGCCCTTCTCCATGCTTTTTGATATCTGCAAGATTGCTTCTGAGTAAACTGTTGTGATCTATAAGGGTTGTTCTAGCAGTCAGACACATTAAGAACAAGAAGAATGTTACTAATGTAACACATGCCACCCCCCCCCCCCCCCCCTGTGACCTTAAACTTGCAGATGCAGCGGAAACTATTATATGCGACACACCTTCTGACTGTCCTTAACATTTGTAAAAAGTTTAACAATTGTACTATGATTCATTTCTGAGTTATGGCTGAGACACGAATATTGACCGATTTTTAGTGTGACCTTGAAATGTGACCTTGGCCGGCTATGGTGTGTGACACATCCTCCCATGGTCCTTTATAATTGTGTGAAGTTTGATGACTGTGGCCCTAACAATTTTAGAGTTATTGGCTCAGACACACACACACACGGACGGACACACGCACACTTCAATCACTATATGCCACCCGACCTAAGTCAGGGGGCATAAAAATGAGTCGCAAGGAAGGGTACAATAAGCGAAAGCTGCGACCGGATGACGCTAAGGGTAAAAAAATAATTCAATTTCTTTTAAGGCTATATTGTAGCATACATGTAGATATTCCAATTCATTTTTTAGTTATTGGGGGTGGGAAATATTGATAATTTCCATCAGTTATAACAGTATGGCCCTGTGTGAGAAAATAATGAAAATTAAATTATTTATTTATGTATTAAGGTTTAACGACACTTTAACAGGCAAGGTCATATCGTGTTGATGACAGTTTTATGGGTGGAGGAAGCCGGAGTACCCAAAGAGAACCACTGAGCAACGACAAGCAGCTGCCAGCTCCCAAACATCGTAACTCCGCACTGCAGCACAGGCAGGGTTAGACTGGTTGAAGACAAGCGCACTGTTGAAGAGCAGTGCACCTTACCCCCATGTGGACAATCGGGATTAAGTGCCTTGCCCAAGGACACAATGTGGGAGTCCATATCAATTGCTCAGACAGTCACCCATCCCAGGACTAACCTGGCCCGATGTTGCTTTAACTTTGGTGATCTGACGAGAACCGGTTATGGCAACACCCCCATGAAAATGAAATAAATTTCATTGTTAAACAACAAGAAAGGGTTGAATTTCAATGGATTCCGATGTCGGTATTCACTGAATTTCAATCCATTTTGTTTGATTATTTTTAAGTGGCCAATGATATTCAAAATCACAGAGTGCATTCATTCAGATTAGTTCCAATCCTTAAAGGTCTTGAATATAGTTTGAATGAATGCACTCTAAATTAGGGCTGTCGCGATTATTCGATTAGTCGACTAACCGTCGACTATTGAAGTAGTCGACGTTTTTAATTTTTAGTCGATCGTCGTTCATTTTCAAGGTGGTACACGTCTACTACACGTCGGGGCTAAATTGCATTGTTTTGTGAGGTGAATGATCAATGAAGGTGAATAACTTTAAATATCTAACCATAGTTAACATTCATATCCGGAAGACTGTACGACTGTCACTGACTGTGTAAGAAAGAACACTCACAGTTACTCGAGAAGAATAGATTCTTCTGAATTTCTCCAGTCTTGTACACACGAATGCACCCATTGGAAAACCCAAAGCGCGGAAGTGACAAAATTATGACGAAAGTCAGAACGTCAGATCACTTCTCAAAGTTCGGAACTTCAGACTAAGATCCAATTTTAACAACTGACGAGGGAATGCATAGATCTCAATGTTCAAAATTTCGAGAAACTTATTGCAGAAAGGAAACATATGCAGGAACGTTCTTTGGTAAATTCATTTTAATTCATCGGCTTCAATCTAGTTCAAACTTGGACCCGCAGTCAGTAATATTATTTTTGGTGTTGGTACGTCCTACAGGACGTACCAACCCCCAAAATTATATTATGGACTGTGGGTCCAAGATTGGACTACATGTTGCTTCAGTCGGGACCGATTTGTTGTTCCCACAACCCCACTTCCTCTGAACACACTGGTGCCATTGTCATTTTCAGAGTTTTACGAACAGAAGAATGATTTGCTAAAAAATCATGGGAAGCGACTATTAATCGACTAACCGTCGATTACTGGTCACGATTAGTCGATTACAAAAAATGATAGTCGCGACAGCCCTACTCTAAATACCTCAAGGCCACCAAGGCTTTTAGGCCCTTCACAATTTGGTCTGTTTACAGACTTATGTAGTGACGCTTTTGAAAACTTGAAAGCATCAACACATGAAGCTGAAAAGAAACAGGCCAAAAAGTAAAGCCCCAAAAAGTGTGAGTCGAAAAAGTTAAAAAATTTATAGTAATTTATGTATTTTTTATACTTACCAATGACCCAGACATAGCTGGTGCTAACTCTTAAAATATAGGGCCAAACACAAATTTTGCCCCCCAATCCCCAAAATTTGCATCTAAAACCAAAGAAAACATGTCCTGAAAGGCCCTCCACACTTCGCCCCCACTGCGCATGCGCAGTGTCAAGGACGTTCCGAAATTGGCACTATTAATCATTCTAATAACCAGTGCCTGGTAAGCGCTATGTACTCAGCGGGGAGGCAAGAGTTCCCAACTCCTGGGAGGGCCATCCCCGTCTGGGTCATTGGTAAGTATAAAAAATATAGAAATTACTATAAATTTTTTAACATTTTTATACTGTACCAATGACCCAGACATAGCTGAATAGTAAAAAGGCTGGAGGGCCAAGGACATAGAGCAAAATGGAATACGCTCAATAAAATAAAATAGAGTCATCCCCTGTAGGGAAAAAGAAGTAATAGGCCTTACATGTATCTTTCTTATTTATGATAAATTAGAAAGATACAACACCTTCCAAAATTGAGCTTCATACATCCATGTACTCTATTAATATCCAATATAATCCTTATACTAATAATTTTTAAAGTAAGCCAATAAATAAAGTAAGTCTAGAGAATAGAGACTCTTATACTCCTAAAAGTGTCTGAGGATTGCATAATCATGTCCGTTGACATATGCAATATTCAAAAGCTATACTTTAAAAACTAAGACTTGAATGAATTTTAAAAACCTAAACTTCTCACTAAACAACCATCCCAATAACAGCTCAGAATTACTAACTCCGGAGGAGGTATCCCCTTGTTTTCAAAGTAAAACAAGTGACACAAGGGAACACCCCCCCCCCCCTTTTTCTTGCCCTGGGTCAAATAGCCCAGAGCGAAGAGGGCAGCCGAACGGAGACACTGCCGAAACAGATAGCCTACCTAGCAAAAGTAGCAACTGTTAAGTGAATGACATTCTGAGCAGTAGATAATAGACCTAACAATAGAGGCCTCCAGAAATGGACTCGATATTTCTGAGATTAAATTCATGAATGTGGATGGCTGAGCGCAATGAGCGGCCTTCAAGAATCTATAATAGCGACACTATTAATGTAAGCCCAAGAAGTAGAAGAACTCTTATTTCATGAGCCAAAATCTTAAGCACAACTGCTAAGTCAATGATATACCATAAGCAGTACCGATAGTTAATAGAATCCATTAACAATAAAATGGAGCGTAACGTCCTTCTACTAGACATCAAAGACAGAAGAAGCTTACGCCCATAGTAATAAACAGATATCTGTTTATAAATACATAAACTGTACCCGGAAAGAGTAAAGGCCTATGCCCATACGAAGACGGAAGGACCTTAAAATAATAGGTTCCGGATAATAGGAGCCTAACTCTTATGCAACAATCCAACCTAAATAGTAACGGAAGTAGTGATTCCGAAACTACGAAAGTGAAAATCATCCATCGATAGTGCATGAAACTCACTGACTCTACAGTAAAAGAGAAACCAACAGAATTACTGTCTAAAAGGTCAGAATTTGAAAACTACTGTTCTCAAATGATTACTTAGCTAAATAAGAACCGAAGTTAAAATCCATATAGGAATTTAATCTAAAGATTCTAAGTCTATTTATCAAACAGTTACTAACTGACTAGATAATGAGACAAAAGACTCAATTGTAAACTATCGTAGAGTGCATAGGTATGAGGTAACATAAACCTATAACCTAAATAATAACAGGCTGCAGTAGATTTTGTGAAACAAGTATACTAAAAAATTGCAATGAGTAGTATGGAGGGATCAACAATATGAACATAATGATCCCTACACCACGACGGAAGAGCCTCCACTTTAGCCGCATAGAATAGCGAAGAAGAGGATCTCCTATAGTAAGAAATCGCGTCCAAAGCTCGTCCAGTACAGTGCTTACAATGCAATACGGACCACACAACGGAATACATGAAGGTTGCGACCTTGCGGGTTGTGATAAAGATGACACGATTTACCCAGTGAAAAAAGATCCTCACATAGAGGAAGATTTCACGTTAAGACCCACAGTAGACAAGAGAGTAAATTACCCATGATCTCTGTGAAGATAGAGATGCTATCAACAGAAATGTATTGTGGTTGTTTATCTTAGCAATACCTGCTGAAACAACAGCGCCGGAGGATACGCGTATCCTATCATTCCGTCCTATAGATCAATAGAGCGTTAACAACATTAGCTCAGAGATCTGGACAAGCTAACACATACGTCTGCAATTGATTTGCAAGCTGTGTCATAAATAAATCATCATTGGGCGCTCCCATAGATAGCAAATCTGATTGAATACTTGTTTGTTGAGAGTCCATTCAGACAGCAACAAGCTACCCGTAAGAGAACGGGAGTCCGATAAAACAATCAGACGACCCGGAATATGACGGACCAAAACTAAACTTGGTGTACCATAACCAACAGACGGATTCTTTCCATTAAATTGAATAACGGAAACGAAAGAGTGCCTCCCTGGTTCCGGAGATACGCCACTACTGTCGAATTAAAGGACAGGAATTTGGGCATGCGTTTCTGAATAATGTTCATGCAATGACATAAAGCAAGCCTAAAAAACATTATTCCGCGGAAGAAAACTGATTGCTAAGAGACTGCGAAACCCAAAGACCCTGGCACTTCGAATCCGTAGGGATCAGTATTATATCCCAATCTGTTTGACTGGCAACCGTCATAACAGCCACACTCGGGTCCGGCAACTGCGGTGGCACTCTCTGAGTCAACCACCGAATGTTTGCCCCAGTCTGAATCTCTTGTAACACTAGATAGACAAGAGAACGTGTAAATCGAGCAATTCATGGATTGCCGAAAAGTTGCCGTCGAAGAGAAGCTCCTCCGAGAACGAAGCGACTCTGAGAGTGTTCTTAACCTTACTATCCACGCGTGTGGATGTAGCTAGGGCTGCGTCACGTCTAACCAACTCCAATCAGCCACTGAAGGGCGGAGTTATACGTGAACAAACTACTGCCCTCAAAAGAAATTACATTGAGAATAATATCCCGTAAATCTTTTCTTGAAGACGTAATGATAACGCCTCAGTAAGGCGGATTACGTATGATAAAGCGTCTAAGTTAAGTCTACTATACATCATGTCGTTTCCAACACTGAAATTGGAAAAGACATAAACGGCGAAAAAGAATATATGCAGTCTATAATCACAACGTCTAGACGCATATGAACTCTCGGTATGCCCTGCTCTGCCAAAATAAACTATTCGTATAAATGATAAAATGGCAGAAATGAGCAACGCGGATAAGAAACTAAACTATCATGCTTGGTAGCAGGCTTGTATATATATATATATAGCGTCGAAAAATAAAACACATGTTGTAATGACAATATTGGACTGCGTCGGTAAGTCAGGGACAATGTCCCTGAACCGATCAAAAAATCCGAGTCCAATGACGCTATAAGTCTCTTATCCAAGATCACAGCAATGAAGTCCGAAATCACAATCACTGGAAGATAATGCCAGAAGATATGAAAGGCATCTTCCGATACTACTAAAGGGAAAACTCGAAATCTTTCAAATCCCTTTCGCCATCCTGTCGGACCCTATAAAGCGTTCGGTCGTACGTGCCTGATGCAACCGCGGACCGCACTGACCCAGCACCGTCGGATAATTCCTGATTCAACCGAGAAACTGTCAATTGCTGGGATGCTGCGAAACAACTGTGCTAACTCGGATAGCACGTCCGTCACTGAGGCCTGAGGAGAAGCGGTCTTACGATGCATTGCCGCTGGAAGCTCCGTGATCGTTACCTCGTGCATACTACCAATATGCGAGCGAACGGAGAGTATAGGCCTCGTGTCCCTTGGCTACCGGATGGCGCGACCTATTCGCCGTGGAATCACTGAATGACGAAACTGATCGGATACTCAAGGTCACGTTGCCAATGTGCAGTCGTGTGCCCTGCTGTGAGGATGAGGAAGCATTAAGGACAGTCTCTCGGACTGTCAATATAACGGAGCGTCCCAACCGACGGACATATGCTCCGAATGTAAAATATCTGAACCACAACATGCCGTCCCCTATGTTGTTGGACGAGAGAGGGACCTCTCTCGCTCACAGCCCGGACGGACCTGGACAAGCCAGGAACCGGACTAACAGGCTTCCTCCGATCTGTCCTCAATCTGCCGTCACTGGGTGAGTACTAAAGTAATTAAAGTGCTCGCATCACCCAAATCTCCTTCCTAGACCGCAACGGACGAACCCGGCAGCCGAACCATTCGATGAATGTACGCTACACCGGGTGAGCTAGCAAATGTCACTCCGTAGGCGATACACATATTCCATGAGCACTTATTGCCGCTAGCTCTTCATTAACTATGACGACAGAGGCACACTTTTGAAAGACATCTCCATAACTCTGCTAACAAGAAACCAGAAATGCTTGGTTAGCAAGCATAAAATAATAATATATATAGCGTCGTTCAATAATTCGAAAGTTTGTGTGAAATTATAGCCTATGTCGGAACTGAGGGACGATGTCCCTGAACCGAACCAAAAATTTCTAAGTCCACCGATGCTATCAGTTTCTTATCCGGCATCGCAGCATTCTGGTCCGACGAAAGAAGCTGTAGAAGACCAAGTCAGATGACATACACAACAGCATATGTTGTTCCGAAAGGGAAAGCTCGAAATACTCAAAATCCTTTTCGGTATCCCGTCGGACCGGATGAAACTTTCGGACGTCCGTACCCGCTTCCGCGGAGCGTCCCGACCCAGCATCGTCGGATAAAATATGCGACAGATTCAGTTGATGCTGGGATGCTGCGATAAAGTGTGCTATTAAGGAAAGCACGTCCGTTCCCGAGGCCTGTGCAGTAGCGGTCTTACGATGCATTGCCGCCGGAAGCTCCGTGTACGTTGACTCCCGCACACTTCCTATGCAAACGTCCGGAGTCTGCAGGCCGCGTGTCCCTGGCTACCGGATGGTGTGACCTGGTTGCCGAAGAATCCTTGATCGGCGATGCTGGTAATATATCGTCGGTCACGCAGCCAAGGTGCGGTCGTGTGCGCTGACGAGAAGAGGAAGCCTTAGCAGTCTCCGCGGACAGCCTATACAACGGAGCGTCCCGAGCGATGGACGTATGCTCCGCTTGCGACACATTCTGTACCACAACATCTGGGGCCAGATGTTGTTGAACGAGAGAGGGGCCTCTCTCGCTTGCCGTCCGGATGGACCGGAACGAGCTATGAACTGGACTAAAAGGCTTCCTCCGTTCTCCCTCCGATCCGCCGTCACTGGGTGTGCATTAGGTTAATTTATAGTGCTCGCATCACCCCAAAATTCCTTCTAGACCGCAACGGACGAACCCGGCTGCCGAACCATTCGGTGAATGGACGCTACACCGGGCGAGCTAGCGGACGTCAAAGGCCGTCGAACCTACTAGGGTCCTCTTAGGCAATTGGCGTATTTACAAGAGCACTTTTCCGCTAGCCCTTCATTAATTGTGACGACGGAGGCACACTGTTGGAAGACATCACAGATACATCACCCTAATCTTGATCGTCTGAAATAGAAATTGATAAAGTAGAGTGACCCTGTGGGGAAAGGACCGGAGTGTCCAAATCCCCAATAACATACCGTGACATACGCCTCCCATATTGTCATCGAATTCATACGATACAGAACAGGAGTTAATGCGAGTACACTGACCACATATAGAATGATAATAAAGTCAGAGGAAGACTTCCTCTTAAAACAATTGATCAATATCCTTTCAAAGTGAAAAGAAAACAAGTCCTGGTACTCGCACTAACCCCTGGCAATCAAAATACATAATAATAATATGATCCATTAATATAGAAAAAATAATTGAAATCAAAATATTTTGAAAAAATATTTTTTCAGAACAGCCCAAGTTTCTGAAAAGTAACGTTGAGCCCCAATGGATCCCAAGCCTAAGTGTGGACAAAAATTTTAAAAATATTTTAAACAATTTATTCAACACTTACGAACAATAATAATGTATCTAGTTATGATTAAAATAACATCAAGATATTATTTTTTAGAAATCCCCCCCTCACACAGAGGGCTGTTGAAAATGTAAACAATGAGTGTAAAAACACTAAAATAAGACTCCAGGCACCCAGGCCCGAAATCAGTTACCAAAAATACACTATCTGATGCAAAACAGAGACTTCCAGGGAAGAAACTGCAGAACATCAGATGGTAGATGCAGAACACAACGCCTAACCACCCGTAGGCGAAGACGTAAACATGGGGAAAAGAACAGAATTCATTCTGTTATTCAGCTAAAACTCCCAAGAAAATTTAGTAATAATAATTACAAAAACTATGCCAAAAGCATGGGAGAATAGCAAGGGGGGACTTAAAGGACAGGGAGAGAGGAAAACACTTAAAACACAGTGTAACTAAATAATCAGAATGACAACAAAATGGCTGCTGCCTTGAAAATAGGTAACTTAACATAATTTCATTAAAAAATTTTGAGTTACAGCCCTGATAATATTCTGTCACACATTTTTTTCCTCTCCTCCTTCTCTATCCTCCTTAGAATCACCATTTCACTAATATTTATGTGTCTGGCATCATTTAAACTGAGATTTATAAGCACAAAGATCAGTCAGATGTTAACTGATGAAGGGCCAAACTTAGAATGATTAATGGCGCCAATTTCCTTGACACTGCGCATGCGCGGTGGGGGCGAAGTGTGGAGGGCCTTTCAGGACATGTTTTCTTTGGTTTTAGATGCAAATTTTGGGGATTGGGGGGTAAAATTTGTGTTTGGCCCTATATTTTAAGAGTTAGCACCAGCTATGTCTGGGTCATTGGTACAGTATAAAAATATCAAGATCAAATTCAGGCCTGGCATTCTTTAGGAGTGCAGGAGAGCTTCACGCCAACTGCACGCCTAGAAAAAATTGAGGAAGGCAATTTTTTGCACCTCTTGATTTTCTGGAATTCCATACCTGTTTGGGACAGCCTTTAAAATCTATTATCATTTCATCCCCTGAGTTCCAATGCGTTCTCCGTGTCTACTGGCACAGAGAACACATTGGAAATCAGGGGACGGTTTGTCAATGTTGCATTGATTCCCAATAATTCATGACCCATTCTGTGTCGCATTTCGATAGATTTTGAGAGTAGAAGACAGTCACATAAGAATTGAATGCAACATTTTTAACAATAAGAAGATGTGCCCATTTTTCCAGTATGCAGATGAATGTAGTACAACTTTTCAGTCACAATATTAATACCTTGAAGTGAATATAACCAAAATAGATACAAATTTTTGCATTGAAAATTTCAGGTGCAACTGCACTCCTAAGCAATCAGAGGAGGGCAACTGTTTTGCACTCTTTGATTTTCTAGATTGCCAGACCTGCAAATTCGTCCTGCGTGAAAACTGATAACAATATTAGCAAGTAATGCCTGCAAATCTAATTATTACTCAGTTTAATGGTCAAAACCCTCATCAACTGTGGCAACACAGATGGGAATTAGTGTCCCATGCTAGGACATAATGTCATGTTACATTTTCCAGGGTACATTTTTTTCGGACATCCCCGTTCAGGTAACAGTTGGTAAACTGGATCAATCAAGCCACCATGGACCGTTATTGTTGGTAAGTACAGTGTAATCTGTATGAATGATTTCTGACCTGAATTTTTCCTCATTGGTCCTTGGAATGAGAAAACCTACATAAATATCGCAGTGAAAAAACTCAAAATATCCCTCACATGCAAGGAAACGGGAGTTTGGGAACCATGGTTATTTTGGCTGCCGCACGCTCTCTTTTCATAACCAATGCAACTTTAAAAAAATTAAAATGGTTTATGTCTGATATTTTACCCACGTTAATAAAATTGATAAATTTGCCCCTTGAGTGCAAGAAGGCTTTGCAATGCTTTAGCACTGCAAAGCCTTCTTGCGCTCAAGGGATGAAATACACCAGCCTCCATGCTATTCTGTAGCTTATGAGGCCTAAATCAAACACTAAGAACCTGCATAAATATCGCTTTGAAAAACCTCAAAATATCCCTCAGATGCAACTAAATTGGGGGTTTGGGGATCCCAGAATTTAAAATTTTCTCTTGGTTGCCCCATTGTCTCCAAATTACCGGCACAAACAATTTTACCCCAGCAGAAACCCTGAAAAGTGGTTAAGAGAAACATGAAGATTTTTTTCTCACAATAAATTTTCACACAAAATGTTAAGTTATTCACATGTTCTGAAATTATGAGATCATAGGTTTTGTTGTGTATAACAATTTTTTTTTATAGTTTTGCTGTCATGATTTGTTCTAGAATGAAAAATGAAGAAAATATCAGATCTGTTGAATGTTCCTCTAATATAAGCTCAAAAGTAAGGCATGATGGTTAGTTCGTAATACAATGGAGATTTATTTATTTATTTATTTATTTATTTATTGGTGTTTAAGGTCACATTCTTATGCACAATGGCTAATCATGACCGTGACAGTTTTAGGGGAGGAGGAACCCGAATTCCTCGGAGAGAACCACCGAGCAACGACAAGCAGCTGCCAACTCCCCAACATCGTAACTCCACACTGCAGAACAGGCAGGGTTAGATTGGATGAAGACATGCTCACCATCAATGTGCTGTATGCCTTAGTACATGGCGTCATCGTGCCCCCATGTGGACAATCGGGGTTAAGTGCCTTGCCCAAGGACACACCGCGGGAGTCCGAATTGACCGCTCAGATGGTCACCCAAACGAGGAATAACTGGGCTTGACATTGCTTAACTTCGGTGATCTAACGATAACCGGTTACCGCAACGCCACTGCACCCCCAATACAATGGAGGTAAACTCAAGCCAGGGACCAGCCTAGGGGGAAATTTTAGGGAGACTCCATGTCTCCCTCCAGAAAAAATAGGGAGACTGCAGAGTCATGTAGGGAGACTTCATAGGCAAGTGGGGAAAATTAAGAATATTCATGTACCACCCCCACCACCCCTTCATATTTTTAATTTGTGGTCCTCCATTAATGTCCCAATAATCCAGGTCCAGTTGTCTATGAGGCATCTATGCCAGGTTAAAAAATCACAAAGTAATTATTGACTGAAAATCCCCCACTGCTACCCTCTCCTTCATGACCCTCTCCCCTCTTCTTCATGCCAATCCCCCAGCAGCCTCCTGTGGTTGCCTTTCACCAAAGTCTACTAAGCTAATAATTTCCAGAATCTGAAAGTGTGAACAGGACCAGATGTAAGAAGGTTGCTTGGGAGGTACTTTGTTAGTTAATAAACAAAAATAATAAACAAAATACATTCTGGGGTCGAGTATTTTGTAAAAGAAATGTCATTCCGCATCATTTTTATGGCATTCTGGTGTCATTCCGCGTCATTTTGTGTCATTCCGTTGTTTAGAAGGACCCTTTTTCAAGATCGTCCACATGCACTCTTGTGTCCTGTACAAAGCTTTTCTTGTCATCACTAAAGCTTTTTTCATGTGTTTCAATTCCATTCGTGTTTTTGTGGGAATAGATGGCCCAACAGTTAACAGTCGTCAGCAAAACGAAATAAAAATACTGTGTTATAAAATACATCCGTTGTGTGTACATTTTCGGCATCCTAAGCGACGTAACCTACTTTCAAACTAAGTTATTTTGTTGAGTCGCGTAAGTCACCTATTTTCATTTGAAGCTCCGACTGAAATGCAACAAAATAGAAATAAAAAAATCTGCCAAAAGAGACAATGGACAATTGATTGTCGTGTGATTTCATTAAATGGACGTTTATTTGACAAATTAAAATGCCCATTTATCACACTCGAGCACATTCGATTTTTGAAAATAATCGTTTTCATGCAAAGCTCGCATCACTCAGTTCAGCCTTTCCTCATTTTGACCAATTTTTAGAGGGTGACTTGTAATCGCCCCGACTATTTTTCTAGGCGACTTTGGGCTTAGAAGGGCGACATAATCGCCCTAGTCGCCCTCACGGCTGGTCCATGACTCAAGCATGTGCAGCTGTCAAAATTTCAGTAAAAGCAGATAGAATATAGATCTGTAAATACCTTTTTGTTTTGGTGTATGTCATAAGAGATGAATGATCAGTGACCTTCACATTATAACATTGGGTAAAGGTCATACACACGTGATTAACTCCTTGCACACTGCTGGCAGATATTCCTGCCCTGAGAAATAAGCAATCATTATGTAAAGTATAACAAGATCAGTCCATTGAATGATTTTTTTAAGGACCAGACAAATTTAGAGTGGAAAAACAGAGAGACAAAAGGTTTGTGACCTTCACCTCTTCACCTTGGAACCATGACCTTGGGTCATGGTCCAATAACTGGAGTTGAGGAGGATAGAAACATGGAGAATAAGTGAATGAGCAAGCCTGAAAATAAGCAATCTGTGATTTGTAGAATAAGGTTCCCAGAGGGTGAATTTGTTGACCCTAACCCATATGGTGGGCTACAATCCTCCAATTTATCCTCTGAGTACCTCTTTCTTGTTAGGCCCCAGACCTTGATTCAGACGGAGGTTCAAAGAGGGTAAATTTGATGATGCTACCCTGCTATGCAGGGTAGCATCACCAAATTCCCCTCTGGGAACCTTACTTTGCAGATGACAGACTGCTTATTTTCAGGCTTGTTAGTGAATGAGAAATGACACGAGGGTAAGTTTAATTTTTATAGTTGGGGAGTGTCAATGTGCAGAGTTATGAAACAGTTTTTGACTAAATGCTGTGAGATTAGGATAACAGGGGAGGAATAACCTGGTGGAGCAAAGTGTTAATGTAGTCCTCCTCGTTAGAGAACTGACAAATCAGCGAGAGACCAAATATTTATTATTATTACTTAAACACTTACAGAGGGGAGTTTCCACCCAGGTAAAATCTATTCATTCTGTAAAATAGGCAAACTAGAGGTAGCCACCGAGGATGGTAAATCCCCCCACCAAAATCACCCTGATACAGTAACCTTGGTAATACAGCCATACAGATAAGATTACCTATATTTGATGACATGTCAAGTTTGATTTTGATCGGGACCGATAAAATTTCAATTTCAAGGTCACTGCGACTTTGACCTTTGGCATAATAACCTAAAAAATAAATAGGGTTCTTCCTTTCATCATGTTCAACCCATAATCCAAGTTTAGTATCAATCGAACAAGCAAAATTTCAATTAGAGAAGCCAACTCTGGTAAATGTTTACCTTTGGGACAATGGCCTCAAAATAAATAGGGTTCTTCCTCTCATGATGCCTAACCCACATGCCAAGTTGGGTTACAGTTGGCCAAGCAGAACTTTAAATACAGAGCAAAAACAAACGCCGATAAAATTTAAATTAAAGTTCACGGTCACTATGACCTTGACCTTTGGCACAATGATCCCAAAATAAACAGGGTTCTCCCTCTCATCATACCAAACCCACATGCCAAGTTTGGTTTCAATTGGCCAAGTTGAATTTTAGTTAGAGAGCGGAAACCAACCCTGTCTACAGACGGATGGATGGAGAGACAGACTGATTGTGCCATGGCTATATCCCCCCCCCCCCCCCCCCCCCCAAATTTAAATTTTGGGGGATAAAAAAGCACAAGTAATGTTCCATCCAATAACCCAAGCCTTTATGCCCCCAGTCTAATTATGTTTGGAATTTGATACTGTTATGAGCTATTTGTATACCCAGTATTCGTGGAAATTTTCATTCAGACTACCATGGATGTAATGTGATGTCCTTTTACTCCCAAAGGTATATGGATATTTTGTTATGCTCCAGTAATAGATATTCCAATCAATAAGTATTAAACTTGCCTTGTAAACACCAAGATATTAACTGGTTGAGGGCTAGATTATTTTTGGTGGACTAAATTTGTTCAGAATTTTAGTAAAAGCTATTGGAGAGTGCTTGTTGGCACTCTCCAATAATGTGTAATAAAACAAATCGATATAAACAAAATATCATTTGCGTTTGACTGAATATGAAACAAAAGGAAGGAAAACGTTGGATTTTGCTCTTTAAAACACTGATAGTGGCCTCTAGCACCAGTTAATTCAGTTATCGGGAATGCCTCGTATAATCATAAAACTACAGCTGTGGTCAAGTCAGAAAATAAGCAGACTGTCATTTGCAAAATGAGGTCCCCAGAGCATGAATTTAGTGATGCTACCCTGCACAGCAGGGTAGCATCACTAAATTTATGCTCTGTGAACCTCAGTCTGAATCAGGGTCTCAAAACTGAAGAGAAAGAGGTACCCAGAGCAGGGACCAGCCGTGAGGGCGACTAGGGCGATTAAGTCGCCCTTCTAAGCCCAAAGTCACCTAGAAAAATAGTCGGGGCGATTACAAGTCGCCCTCTAAAAATTGGCCAAAATGAGAAAAGGCTGAACTGAGTGATGCGAGGTTTACATGAAAACGAGTATTTTCAAAAATCGAATGTGCTCGAGTGTGATAAATGGGCATTTTAATTCGTCAAATAAACGTCCATTTATTTGAAATCACACGACAAGCAATTGTCCATTGTCGCTTTTGGCGGATTTTTTTATTTCTATTTTGTTGCATTCCAGTCGGAGATTCAAGTGTCGAAACGAAAATAGGTGACTTACGCGACTCAACAAACAACCCAGTTTGAAAGTAGGTTACGTCGCTTAGGATGCCGAAAATGTATACACAACGGACGTATTTTATAACACATTATTTTCATTTCGATCTGCTGACGACTGTTAACTGTTGGGCTGTCTATTCCCAGAAAAACACGAATGGAATTGAAACACATGAAAAAAGCTTTAGTGATGTCAAGAAAAGCTTTGTACAGGACACAAGTGTGCATGTGGACGATCTTGAAAAAGGGTCCTCCTAAACATCGGAATGACATGAAATGACGCGGAATGACACCGGAATGCCATAAAAATGATGCGGAATGACATTTCTTTCACAAAATACTCGACCCCAGAATGTATTTTGTTTATTAACTAACAAAGTACCTCCCAAGCAACCTTCTTACATCTGGTCCTGTTCACACTTTCAGACTTAGGAAATTATTAGCTTAGTAGACTTTGTTGAAAGGCAACCACAGGAGGGTGATGGGGGATGGGCATGAAGAAGAGGTGAGGGATCATGAAGGAGAAGGTAGCAGTGGGGGATTTTCAGTCAATAATTACATTGTGATTTTTTAACCTGGCACAGATGCATCATAGACAACTGGACCTGGATTATTTGTACGTTAATGGAGGACCATAAATTGAAAATATGAAGGGGCCGCGGGGGTGGTACATGAATATTCTTAATTTTCCCCACTTGCCTATGAAGTCTCCCTACATGACTCTGCAGTCTCCCTATTTTTTCTGGAGGGAGACTTGAAGTCTCCCTAAAATTCCCCCCTAGGCTGGTCCCTGACCCAGAGTATAAATTGGCCCACAGTATGGGATAGGATCATAAAATTCACCCATTGGGGACCTCATTCTAAAAATGTCAGACAGCTTATTTTCAGGCCTGGCTGTGGTGAGTCTTCATATCTAATGGTAATTTCAGCAAACAATCGTTCAGCTCAAGTCTCGACGATTTAACAACATTTCTTGAGATGATTCAAAGAAAATGAATGAATGGTATTTGTTGGATTCAATCATCGGGAATATGTCAGCTGGTCGGTGTATGCACTTCATCAAGAGTTTTTGTTTCGTGAATATCCAAGGCTTTTTCAAGTCTTCCTGGCCCATTTTCCAGAATTTCAAGGCCTTGCATGGCCCACAGTCAAATTTAAGGGCATTTCTAGAATCCAAGCCCCTGCAAGAATCTTTCACATTGGGAATAGAGCTGATATTCAGTCCCAAAAATCCTGTAATGTTTCTCTTTGGCACACATGTTACAACTTATGTGGCAAGATCTTGATCTACTAACTGAATAATAAAATGTTTCATTGAAATCATTTCTCTCGAGGAGGAATATCACATCAAATATGACATCATCTTGCCTTATAGAACTTGATCCTTTTTCAGTTATCTGAAATCACTTTTGAAGACATTTTTATGGGCTGTTCAACACACTTACTATCACTGTATGCTGCCAATTTGCATAAGCCATAGCACTATAAATATGAGCTTGAATCTGAGAAGGAATTAACTTAGTAACTCAACATCACTTAACACAATAACTTCCCTCCGCTGACAAAGCTAACAATGCGGACAATGCTTGGCCAAAGTTTGTAAAGATGAGATATTACAGTTTGTACTTAAATTGGTCCTTTCTTTCTCGAAGCTCTGCTAAAGCTTTTGCTCTTATTTCATCAGATGGTGAGTCGATATTGATAGTTGACACAATGTCCAAAGCACTGAGCATGGACTCTTCACCAGATCTCAGGAAAGGGTTGTACTTTTTCTCTTCCTCAAGAGTAGAAGGGCTCTGGAAAATAAAAATTACACAACTAATAACTACAGGATAAATAAATACAAGGTTTAACCCTTAAGGTATCACAGAACTAAATATTTTCCCATAGGCCACCATTATAATGTTCAGGCAGAAATAAATATGATCGCATAACCTTTAATTGTGGCATTCAAACATTTTTGTCAGAACAGTGGAGCCCACTTAATTGGATATCTCTTAACTGAATAACCCTGTTAATTGAATATAATTTTCCAACACAAAACCATTTACCATACCTCCAGTACAAATTTGACCTGTTAACTGAATATAGGTTATAGAGTAAACTCCTGTTAATTGAATAAAAAATCTTGTAACCTGTCTAGAAATTACCCTGACTCTCCCCAGTTTTCCTTCTTTATAAACCTATTTGGCCTCAGTACCTTCAATACAGGCACTAATCTATTATATCTTGTTTGACAGAGCTCAATGAGCTCTGTCAAACAAGTTATAATAGAATAAATGCTAAGTTTATCTCTAGAATACAGAAAAGTGACACAATCACTGTTAATTGAATACTCCTGTTAATTGAATAAATTTCATTGGCAAAGTGGCCATTCAATTAACAGGGTTCTTCTGTATAGCCCTTCAGACAACTTTTTCTGACCTGAAAACGGGGTCATGCAACTAGATGAGAGAAAAAATGACACAGAGGGAAGTATCGGTCACATGCACACACTTTTTTTCAGGGAATTCCCCTATAAACACACACAACATGTAAATTGTATTTTTTTGGACCCAAAGTCATCAAACCGCCCTCTTTTTTATCAGGAATATTCAACAATAATTCAAGATGTCAATAGAATATTTTAAATGTTTATTGATACAATATATTTTCCCACGGCTGTTTTTTTTTAGAGATTGCATCATGTCCCAGAGCAAGATTTCAAGGTTGGTAACTCTAAATTCAAATATTTAGTTCAGCGCTCCTTAAGGGCCTGGAGATTTGTATAACTTTTCGCTATACTTTGAAAGTCTACCTCCTGTGACTTTGCAGTTGATTCTACAGAGGCAGCCAAGACTTGCCTAGAAACAAATGACAAGGCACTTGGAAAACAGGTTATAAGTTTCCCCAAACAATGCATGTTGGGGCACCTGTTCCTTTCACTTAAAAAGTTATCTAAAGGGTTAACATGAGAGATCTGCTACTATTTTTATCACATAATCACAATCTAAGGCCTAAAAAAATAAAAATCTGTTTCTCAGACCCTTCCGCATGGTCCTTTTGGCTGCCTCATGCTCTCTTTTGATAACCAATGTAAACTTTACTTTAAAAAAATAATAATTAAATGGTTTATGTCTGATATTTTACCCAAGTTGAAAAAAATGATAAATTTGTCCCTTGAGTGCAAGAAGGCTTTGCAATGCTAAAGCATTGCAAAGCCTTCTTGCTCTCAAGGGACGAAATACACCACCACCCATGCTATTCCATAGATTACGAGTCCTAAAACATCAACCAAGAAAAATGAACTTTTAATGGCAAAGAAGTTAAAAAATTTATAGTAATTTATATATTTTTTATACTTACCAATGACCCAGACATAGCTGGTGCTAACTCTTAAAATATAGGGCCAAACACAAATTTTGCCCCCCAATCCCCAAAATTTGCATCTAAAACTAAAGAAAACATGTCCTGAAAGGCCCTCCACACTTCGCCCCTACTGCGCATGCGCAGTGTCAAGGACGTTCCGAAATTGGCGCCATTAATCATTCTAATAACCAGTGCCTGGTAAGCGCTATGTACTCAGCGGGGAGGCAAGAGTTCCCAACTCCTGGGAGGGCCATCCCCGTCTGGGTCATTGGTAAGTATAAAAAATATATAAATTACTATAAATTTTTTAACATTTTTATACTGTACCAATGACCCAGACATAGCTGAATAGTAAAAAGGCTGGAGGGCCAAGGACATAGAGCAAAATGGAATACGCTCAATAAAATAAAATAGAGTCATCCCCTGTAGGGAAAAGAAGTAATAGGCCTTACATGTATCTTTCTTATTTTATGTTAAATTAGAAAGATACAACACCTTCCAAAATTGAGCTTCATACATCCATGTACTCTATTAATATCCAATATAATCCTTATACTAATAATTTTTAAAGTAAGCCAATAAATAAAGAAAGTCTAGAGAATAGAGACTCTTATACTCCTAAAAGTGTCTGAGGATTGCATAATCATGTCCGTTGACATATGCAATATTCAAAAGCTATACTTTAAAAACTAAGACTTGAATGAATTTTAAAAACCTAAACTTCTCACTAAACAACCATCCCAATAACAGCTCAGAATTACTAACTCCGGAGGAGGTATCCCCTTGTTTTCATAGTAAAACAGGTGACCCAAGGGAACACCCTCCCCCCCCCCCCCCCCCCCCTTTTTCTTGCCCTGGGTCAAATAGCCCAGAGCGAAGAGGGCAGCCGAACGGAGACACTGCCGAAACAGACAGCCTACCTAGCTATAGTAGCAACAGTTAAGTGAATGACATTCTGAGCAGTAGAGAATAGACCTAACAATAGAGGCCTCCAGAAATGGACTCGATATTTCTGAGATAAAATTCATGAATGAGGATGGCTGAGCGCAATGAGCGGCCTTCAAAAATCTATAATAGCGACACTATTAATGTAAGCCCAAGAAGTAGAAGAACTCTTACTTCATGAGCCGAAATCTTAAGCACAACTGCTAAGTCAATGATATACTATAAGCAGTACCGATAGTTAATAGAATCCATTAACAATAAAATGGAGTGTAACGTCCTTCTACTAGACATCAAAGACAGAAGAAGCTTACGCCCATAGTAATAAACAGAAATCTGTTTATAAATACATAAACTGTACCCGGAAAGAGTAAAGGCCTATGCCCATACGAAGACGGAAGGACCTTAAAATAATAGGTTCCGGATAATAGGAGCCTAACTCTTATGCAACAATCCAACCTAAATAGTAACGGAAGTATTGATTCCGAAACTATGAAAGTGAAAATCATCCATCGATAGTGCATGAAACTCACTGACTCTACAGTAAAAGAGAAACCAACAGAATTACTGTCTAAAAGGTCAGAATTTGAAAACTACTGTTTCCAGAGGTTCAAATGATTACTTAGCTAAATAAGAACCGAAGTTAAAATCCGTATAGGAATTTAATCTAAAGATTCTAAGTCTATTTATCAAAAAGTTACTAACTGACTTAGATAAAGAGACAAAAGACTCAATTGTAAACTATCGTAGAGTGCATAGGTATGAGGTAACATAAACCTATAACCTAAATAATAACAGGCTGCAGTAGATCTTGTGAAACAAGTATACTAAAAAATAGCAATGAGTAGTATGTAGGGATCAACAATATGAACATAATGATCCCTACACCACGACGGAAGAGCCTCCACTTTAGCCGCATAGAATAGCGAAGAAGAGGATCTCCTATAGTAAGAAATCGCGTCCAAAGCTCGTCCAAAGCTCGTCCAGTACAGTGCTTACAATGCAATACGGACCACACAACGGAATACATGAAGGTTGCGACCTTGCAGGTTGTGATAAAGATGACACGATTTACCCAGTGAAAAAGATCCTCACATAGAGGAAGATTTCACGTTAAAACCCACAGTAGACAAGAGAGAAAATTACTCATGATCTCTGTGAAGATAAAGATGCTATCAACAGAAATGTATTGTGGTTGTTTATCTTAGCAATACCTGCTGAAACAACAGCGCCGGAGGATACGCGTATCCTATCATTCCGTCCTATAGATCAATAGAGCGTTAAGAATATTAGCTCAGAGATCTGGACAAGCCAACACATACGTCTGCAATTGATTAGCAAGCTGTGTCATAAATAAATCATCATTGGGCGCTCCCATAGATAGCAAATCTGATTGAATACTTGTTTGTTGAGAGTCCATTCTGACAGCAACAAGCGACCCGTAAGAGAACGGGAGTCCGATAAAACAATCAGACGACCCGGAATATGACGGACCAAAACTGAACTTGGTGTACTATAACCAACAGACGGATTCTTTCCATTAAATTGAATAACGGAAACGAAAGAGTGCCTCCTTGGTTCCGGAGATACGCCACTACTGTCGAATTAAAGGACAGGAATTTGGGCATGCGTTTCTGAATAATGTTCATGCAATGACATAAAGCAAGCCTAAAAAACATTATTCCGCGAAAGAAAACTGATTGCTAAAAGACTGCGGAACCCAAAGACCCTGGCACTTCGAATCCGTAGGGATCAGTATTATATCCCAATCTGTATGACTGGCAACCGTCATAACAGCCACACTCGGGTCCGGCAACTGCGGCAGCACTCTCTGAGTCAACCACCGAATGTTTGCCCCAGTCTGAATCTCTTGTAACACTAGATAGACAAGAGAACGTGTAAATCGAGCAATTCATGGATTGCCGAAAAGTTGCCGTCGAAGAGAAGCTCCTCCGAGAACGAAGCGACTCTGAGAGAGTTCTTAACCTTACTATCCACACGAGTGGATGTAGCTAGGGCTGCGTCACGTCTAACTAACTCCAATCAGCCACTGAAGGGCGGAGTTATACGTGAACAAACTACTGCCCTCAAAAGAAATTACATTGAGAATAATATCCCGTAAATCTTTTCTTGAAGACGTAATGATAACGCCTCAGTAAGGCGGATTACGTATAATAAAGCGTCTAAGTTAAGTCTACTATACATAATGTCGTTCCCAACATTGAAATTGGAAAAGACATAAACGGCGAAAAAGAATATATGCAGTTTTTAATCACACCGTCTAGACGCATATGAACTCTCGGTATGCCCTGCTCTGCCAAAATAAACTATTTGTATAAATGATAAAATGGCAGAAATGAGCAACGCGGACAAGAAACTAAACTATCATGCTTAGTAGCAGGCTTGTATATATATATATATATAGCGTCGAAAAATAAAACACATGTTGTAATGACAATATTGGACTACGTCGGTAAGTCAGGGACAATGTCCCCGAACCGATCGAAAAATCCGAGTCCAATGACGCTATAAGTCTCTTATCCAAGATCGCAGCAATGAAGTCCGAAATAATAATCACTGGAAGATAATGCCAAAAGATATGAAAGGCATCTTCCGATACTACTAAAGGGAAAACTCGAAATCTTTCGAATCCCTTTCGCCATCCTGTCGGACCCTATAAAGCGTTCGGTCGTCCGTACCTGATGCAACCGCGGACCGCACCGACCCAGCGCCGTCGGATAATTCCTGATTCGACCGAGAAACTGTCAATTGCTGGGATGCTGCGAAACAACTGTGCTAACTCGGATAGCACGTCCGTCACTGAGGCCTGAGGAGAAGCGGTCCTACGATGCATTGCCGGTGGAAGCTCCGTGATCGCTACCCCGTGCATACTACCAATATGCGAGCGAACGGAGTGTATAGGCCTCGTGTCCCTTGGCTACCGGATGGCGCGACCTATTCGCCGTGGAATCACTGAATGCCGAAACTGATCGGATACTTGAGGTCACGTAGCCAATGTGCGGTCGTGTGCCCTGGTGTGAGGATGAGGAAGCATTAAAGACAGTCTCTCGGACTGTCAATATAACGGAGCGTCCCGACCAACGGACATATGCTCCGAATGTAAAATATCTGAACCACAACATGCGGTCCCCTATGTTGTTGGGCGAGAGAGGGACCTCTCTCGCTCACAGCCCGGACGGACCTGGACCAGCCAGGAACCGGACTAACAGGCTTCCTCCGATCTGTCCTCAATCTGCCGTCACTGGGTGAGTACTAAAGTAATTAAAGTGCTCGCATCACCCAAATCTCCTTCCTAGACCGCAACGGACGAACCCGGCAGCCGAACCATTCGATGAATGTACGCTACACCGGGTGAGCTAGCGAATGTCACTCCGTAGGCGATAGACATATTCCATGAGCACTTATTGCCGCTAACTCTTCATTAACTATGACGACAGAGGCACACTTTTGAAAGACATCTCCATAACTCTTCGAACAAGAAACCAGAAATGCTTGGTTAGCAAGCATAAAATAATAATATATATAGCGTCGTTCAATAATTCAAAAGTTTGTGTGACATTATTGGAATATGTCGGAACTGAGGGACGATGTCCCTGAACCGAACCAAAAATTTCTAAGTCCACCGACGCTATCAGTTTCTTATCCGGCATCGCAGCATTCTGGTCCGACGAAAGAAGCTGGAGAAGACCAAGTCAGATGACATACACAACAGCATATGTTGTTCCGAAAGGGAAAGCTCGAAATCCTCCGAATCCCTTTCGGTATCCCGTCGGACCGGATGAAACTTTCGGACGTCCGTACCCGCTTCTGCGGAGCGTCCCGACCCAGCATCGTCGGATAAAATATATGCGACAGATTCAGTTGATGCTGGGATGCTGCGATAAACTGTGCTATTAAGGAAAGCACGTCCGTTCCCGAGGCCTGTGCAGTAGCGGTCTTACGATGCATTGCCGCCGGAAGCTCCGTGTACGTTGACTCCCGCACACTTCCTATGCGAACGTCCGGAGTCTGCAGGCCTCGTGTCCCTGGCTACCGGATGGTGTGACCTGGTCGCCGAAGAATCCTTGATCGGTGAAGCTGGTAATATATCGGCGGTCACGCAGCCAAGGTGCGGTCGTGTGCGCTGACGAGAAGAGGAAGCCTTAGCAGTCTCAGCGGACTGCCTATACAACGGAGCGTCCCGAGCGACGGACGTATGCTCCGCTTACGACACATTTTGTACCACAACATCTGGGGCCAGATGTTGTTGAACGAGAGAGAGGCCTCTCTCGCTTGCCGTCCGGATGGACCGGAATGAGCTATGAACCGGACTAAAAGGCTTCCTGCGTTCTCCCTCCGATCCGCCGTCACTGGGTGTGCATTAGGTTAGTTTATAGTGCTCGCATCACCCCAAAATTCCTTCTAGACCGCAACGGACGAACCCGGCTGCCGAACCATTCGGTGAATGGACGCTACACCGGGCGAGCTAGCAGACGTCAAAGGCCGTCGAACCTACTAGGGTCCTCTTAGGCAATTGGCGTATTTACATGAGCACTTTTCCGCTAGCCCTTCATTAATTGTGACGACGGAGGCACACTGTTGGAAGACATCACAGACCCATCACCCTAATCTTGATCGTCTGAAATAGAAATTGATAAAGTAGAGTGACCCTGCGGGGAAAGGACCGGAGTGTCCAAATCCTCAACAACATACCGTGACATACGCTTCCCATATTGTCATCGAAATCATACGATACAGAACAGGAGTTAATGCGAGTACACTGACCACATATAGAATGATAATAAAGTCAGAGGAAGACTTCCTCTTAAAACAATTGATCAATATCCTTTCAATGTGAAAAGAAAACAAGTCCTGGTACTCGCACTAACCCCTGGCAATCAAAATACATAATAATAATATGATCCATTGATATAGAAAAAATAATTGAAATCAAAATATTTTGAAAAAATATTTTTTCAGAACAGCCCAAGTTTCTGAAAAGTAACGTTGAGCCCCAATGGATCCCAAGCCTAAGTGTGGACAAAAATTTTAAAAATATTTTAAACAATTTATTCAACACTTACGAACAATAATAATGTATCTAGTTATGATTAAAATAACATCAAGATATTATTTTTTAGAAATCCCCCCCTCACACAGAGGGCTGTTGAAAATGTAAACAATGAGTGTAAAAACACTAAAATAAGACTCCAGGCACCCAGGCCCGAAATCAGTTACCAAAATACACTATCTGATACAAAACAGAGACTTCCAGGGAAGAAACTGCAGAACATCAGATGGTAGATGCAGAACACAACGCCTAACCATCCCTAGGTGAAGACGTAAACATGGGGAAAGAACAGAATTCATTCTGTTATTCAGCTAAAACTCCCAAGAAAATTTAGTAATAATAATTACAAAAACTATGCCAAAAGCATGGGAGAATAGCAAGGGGGAACTTAAAGGACAGGGAGAGAGGAAAACACTTAAAAAAACAGTGTAACTAAATAATCAGAATGACAACAAAATGGCTGCTGCCTTGAAAATAGGTAACTTAACATAATTTCATTAAAAAATTTTAAGTTACAGCCCGGATAATATTCTGTCACACATTCTTTTCCTCTCCTCCTTTTCTATCCTCCTTAGAATCACCATTTCACTAATATTTATGTGTCTGGCATCATTTAAACTGAGATTTATAAGCACAAAGATCAGTCAGATGTTAACTGATGAAGGGCCAAACTTAGAATGATTAATGGCGCCAATTTCGGAACGTCCTTGACACTGCGCATGCGCAGTAGGGGCGAAGTGTGGAGGGCCTTTCAGGACATGTTTTCTTTAGTTTTAGATGCAAATTTTGGGGATTGGGGGGCAAAATTTGTGTTTGGCCCTATATTTTAAGAGTTAGCACCAGCTATGTCTGGGTCATTGGTACAGTATAAAAATATAATTACACAAAATAAAAAATAAAATAAAAAACTGCTCGCCCACATGCAATTTTACAAATAATGGCCCGAGAAACAGAAGCTCTACTTTGTGTGGCCTAAATTGAATTCATTTTTTCTTATATTTCTTCAGCTGTTTACTTAATACGAACAGCAGTCAATAGTTACAACAAAAATTGTTCCTGCATAACAGAAAAAAAATCATTTTTTGTTTCAAAAAATGGAAATTTCAAGTAATTTATGTATTTTTCATACCAACCACTAGCCCAGAAATGCTGGCACTCTATTCGCAAGAATCAGGTCAAACGCTTAATTTAGATCCCCCACCCACATCCACAAAATTAAACAAAAACAATACAAAACTCCTGAATAGTCCTCCATATATAGCTTCTACATGTGCACAGAGGCAAGGAAGTGAAACCCCCACCGCCAATAACCATTCTTTTGTGATGCCTGCCGAGTATAATAGTTCTATGCAGGTCGATGTGATTGAATGACTTACGGGAGGGCACTTCCTGTGTCTGGGCCAGCGGTAGATAAGATAAACACAGAAATTTTAAATTACCATTATTTCTCCATCCTTACCACTGACCCAGAGATGCTGAATAGATAATAGGATGGAGGTCCAATACAGGACTGAAAAGAAGAAACAATAAATAAGCAGGCTTATTACTTTCGGCTCCGAGTGTATCACAGTTCCAGCAGGCAATGACTGATCAAATTTAAGGCTTTTCAAGACTATTTCTCGATATTTTGAGGCATTTTTCAAGGCCTTACCACCATGAATGATGATATTTGATCACTAGTGTACCCAATGATGGCAGACATATTTTGCTGTTAAAAATACCAAGTATAATTAAACTGATGTAATATTTTACCTGGTAGAGTGCTAAAATATTTTTGGCCATTGAACTTTATCTGACAAGTACATCCATGTGTTTGAGTTCTAAAGAGTCATTGTGTGATTCATCAAACAATACGACAAAATGCTTGGCCGTTATCACCTTTCCAACCGTGAGTTCACCGAGGTATGGGCCAATTCCAAATGTGACGATAAACAAGCATTTATTCTTCCCACTAGTTAACTGTTCAGCTACCTTGCTGTCCGGGAACATGAGTCTGAATAGCAATTCCACATCTGAACAACTGTTGAAACCTGTACTAAAATGGTTAACTAGATAATCGGTTTGAAGCCAGTTAGCTACCTAACCGATTAGAAAAACCATCAGCCGGTTATCCGAAATATTGATAATAATCATCACTCCACATTTAAAATGTAGTAAATCTACTGTTGTGATAGATTACACATCGAAGCCACGTTGTATACACTGAGAAATAATCGACTTCTACATTCAAGACTTTGTTAACAATCGGCAGTTTCTGTGAGTAATGAGCAATCGCAGAAACTATTCCGTAGTGTGTACATAAACGAACATTGTCGAATACTCGACAACGTTCCTTTGTATACTCACCACCAAATAGTTTGAGAATACTGCTTTCCAATTTCTATAGTTTTGATAGAGATCCAGTGAAATAATGGCCACGCAAAACCGGATGTTATCCGGTTATAGCTCTCGGTTAGTCGGTTATGAAAATAAGCCAACCGTTTCAGCCCTAGTTGAAACTGTAATGACTTGTCACACATTTTGTTGTCCACAAAATTTTAGCAGCCAAAACAGAATTACTAACGGGTGCAGTATTACCTGAAGCTGAATCAGAACACACCAAGCACTGATCCATTTTTAAACCAAATGTAGATGAGAGATCGAGACATTTAGAGTTTTTGTCCTTCGACTTTTTAACGTTTGTCTGATTTCATGTGTGAATCAAGTGTGGCTTTTCCCATGCTGGCAACATTGAATTTTTTTGACACAATTTGCACTTTGCAGAATACCTATCGCCAACCCTGGGGACTAACCACTCTGCATATTTTTCTGCTTCCATCCAGCTTTCTTAGAATGAACACTTCCCTATTGCTATTTCGTATTATTAATTATTAAATAATCATCGAAAAACAATCTCACAAAGATTCTAAATTTGGACTTTCACAGATGACATTTTAGACATGCCACAACACAGAAATATATCTCATGCTTTTCAAACGAATAAGATCATAAATGACGTCCAACGAGAACGCATAATGCATTGCACTGAATTGTAGATTATTTTTCTCTTGCAGTTAACTGGGCTATTTATATCTTGTCTGCTGTTACTGTAAAACCAGAAAAGTCTGAAGGCTGTTAATTAAAGATATCGCCAACACGTTTTTATTTTGCAAACAAATGCAAGGTTTTTCAAAGCTCCCTTGGCCATTTTCAAGGACTTCAAGTACTTGAACCAAACTTTGTGTATTCAACTGAGACTATCATTATTTCTGATGGGTGAGGGTATGAGATGGGGAAATCTCACCTTAGGGCAAGATATTTGGGCCAGACATGAGGCTTGCCGAGTGTCTGGACCAAATATATTGTCTCGAGGGTGTAATTTCCCCATCTCACACCCACCCCCATCAGTGATATTTTTTCTCCCCCCACCAAAACATCCTGACGTCATCAAAGGTATTTCAGGGACATGTGCAGCTATATCAAACAATTTTATTGCCCATTTCTGATAAAAAAATGATTTGCTTTGGCAAAGTGGCTATTCTATTTACAGTGTTCCCCTGTACTGCCTTTGGTAAAAATTTGTGGCCCACTAAACCCAGTAGATTAACATTGATTAGTTGATTAATCTGTTATTAACTAAGCTCAGTAACAGGTACACACACTGACCACAATCAGCCTGACCATCAGTTAAATCAGTGGCATATAGATATAACTTAGATGACCACCATTTTTGCCTACAGATGATTTCATCAGAACTTTCAATTTCTATCAGATTTTTTCCTTGACCAATTCTCTATTCACTTTTGAAATAATTAATTGCCAGTTCATTTATTAAATCTCAATCAATTCATTTAGATCAGACAGCAAAGTACACACGCTCTCCTTCCATCAGCATTTTGGTACCAAAACACTTGTATCAATGGTGTGCGCATCGTGACATATAATACAGGCACTGTTCTTTCCATTAATATAAAAGTTTAGGAGGTGAGATTTGCTGATTTTTTGCCTAAGTTTCAGTGGGAAGAATAAAAACCTCGCAAATCGTTCACTAAAGCAAAAGCCAAAGTAGACAGCTACTTTTTGTTGCTTAACCCTTTACCCAACGTAACGGCCAAAACCGGCCAGCGCTATTCTCAAAAATCGCCAATTAATTTTCATTATTTTTTTCATTTTTTGTCTCAAAAACATAGGTTATGACCCCTCATTGGAACGAGCTCGTCGAGCTCGTTCCAATGAGGGGTCATAACCTATGTTTTTGAGACAAAAAATGAAAAAAATTAGTTATTCAAGAATTTTTTTTGCATGTGTCGTCTGCTTTTCATGTTAGGTAAAGGGTTAACCCTTTGAACTCTAGTGGTATCTTCCATGTCAGTTCAATGGCAGCAATTAGAAGAGTCTATATTCATTATTTGGGGTAGACCAATCAATATTTTCAATGTGCAGCCTCTGGGCTGCACGTTGAAAATATTGATTGGTGTACCTCACACATTTACTGAACAGCCATCCTATTCAATGACGTTATGACGTTTCATGTCGCTGGACGGAAAACTGCCGCTATAGTTCAAAGGGTTAATGACGGATTTTCCGTGAATTGGCTTGTCAGAAAGAGCACACAAAACTTCTGTATATACCACAAAATTAAATCCCAACGCCGACAAGACTGGGGTTAAAGATTTGTAGCGAAATTAATACTGACACATTGTGATGACGTACTATTATGAATTCTGCAATGCATTCGTATAACTTTTTGACAGGAACTTTGTGCAACTCGCTCCAATCATAATGGCGTTTATCAAAAAATTCCTGTAAAAGAGCCAAGTGTCCTTTGGTTTTGCAGTCTGTGTTTTTATTTCTATTTTCTTCGACAAACGTTTGTCTGCTTATATTTCCGAAACGTGACACCATGTTGTTTGTGTACAGAAGAACGTGCGATGATTGAAATAGTGCTACGCACACGAAATATGCTGCTAAGCCAATATAGGTTGGTCATGTGTGGGGTGAGATAGCTGTTTTGTGGGTAGGGAGAGACGAGCATATCTCTCCCAGCTGTTTCACATGATTTTATTTTGTCTCAGTACCTTAGTGGTGGGAAAAACTTTGTGTCTAGTTAAACATATGCTTTGGGCTGCAAACCTTAGATCATGTTACTGTCAATCACAACCATGGATATATCCCAATAAGACCCTACCCATAGACCAAAACCAACATGATGAAATGAGCAAGTCAACATTTAATAATACCAAGTTTAGTAAATAAACCTTTTGAGCACCCCATGACTTCACAGAGCAAATAATCAATGAATCAGATAAAGGTCGAGGTCACTCAATTTTAAACGTCAAATAGTAACATATGCTACTAGAGCCATAAACATAGAAAAAACTATGTGAGCTCTCATCCAATCACACTGTGAGGATTTTAGTCCAACAGGAACATTATAGAATCAAACTATTTTGTAAGAAGAAAATATATGAATTTGACAAACCGTGCATAATTTGGAACTTCTTTGTTCTTTCACCCAATTTAACTTCTCCTGTAAATAACAAGAAACAGAGTTTGTGTATTTGTATTTAAAATGCATGTGGGCTGTTTTTAAACAGTTTTCACAGGATCATAAATATTCGCTATTCATGGAATTCTATTCAGAAAGTGAAGTCATTTTATTTGAAAAAAAGAAAAATGTTACTAAGGTAACACATGCCCCCCCCCCCCCCCCCTTGTGACCTTCCCCTTTGCAGATGCGGCGGAAACTATTATACACGACACACCTTCTGACTGTCCTCAACATTTGTAAAAAGTTTAACAATTATACTATGATTCGTTTCTGAGTTATGGCTGAGTCATGAATATTGACCAATCTTTAGTGTGACCTTGAAATGTGACCTTGACCTTGAAGGTATGAACCCGGCTATGGTGTGTGACACATCCTCCCAGGATCCTTTATAATTGTGTGAAGTTTGATGAGTGTGGCCCAAACTGTGTTCAGTGTGACCTTGAAATGTGACCTTGAACTTGACTTTACAGACCTGGCTGTGGTGCGTGACACATCCACCCATTGTCCTTTATAATTGAGTGATGTTAGATGATTATAGCCCTAATAGTTTTGGAGTTATGCTTGAGACATGATTTGTGACCCTGAACATATGAAGGTCAATTGTAACCTCCACCTTGCAGATGCGGCGGAAACTATTACACGTGACACACCTTCTGAATGTCCTTAACATTTGTAAAAAGTTTAACAATTGTACTATGATTTGTTTCTGAGTTTTGGCCGAGACATGAATATTGACCAATTTTTAGTGTGACCTTGAAATGTGACCTTGACCTTGAAGGTACGAACCCGGCTATGGTGTGTGACACATCCTCTCATGGTCCTTTATAATTGTGTGAAGTTTGATGACTGTGGCTTTAACCGTTTTTGAGTTATTGGCTCGGACACACACACACACAGAGACGGACACACACGCACACTTCAATCACTATATGCTACCTGACTTAACTCCTTGCACTCTGGTGGTATTTCAGATTTTCCGTCAGTGATGCCATATTGCACAAGCAGCATGAAAAATTTGACAAATTATATCTTGTTTGACAAAGCTCCATGAGCTCTGTCGAACAAGATATAATTTTTTTAAATTCTCAATTGTATTGTGGGAAACATTTGCTGTTGAAAACTTAAGTATTTTGAATAACCCTCTTTATTGAATACAACTTCCAAACACAAAATCATTTAGGATACCTTCAGTACAAATTTGATCTGTAGATTGTATGTAGGTATTATTACATTAAACTCCTGTTAACTCCAAAGTGCATATTTTAGCTGTATTTGAAGTTTTCATTGAACAGTGGAACCCTGTTAATTGAATAGCCACTTTGCCAATGGAAAATATTCAGTTAACAGGAGTATTCAATTAACAGGGATGTGTCACTTTCCTTTATTCGAGAGATAAACTTAGCATTTATTCTATGATATCTTAAATGCCTGTATTGGATGTACTGAGGCCAAATAGGTCTATAAACAAAGGAAAGCTGGGGAGTCAGGGTAATTTCTTGACAGGCTTCAAGATGTTTTATTCAATTAACAGGAGTTTACTCTATAACTCATATTCAATTAACAGGTCAGATTTGTATTGGAGGTATGGTAAATGGTTTTGTGTTGAGAAATTATATTCAATTAACAGGTTTATTCAGTTGAGATATCAAATTAAGTGGACTTCACTGTATTAAAAAATATTCGGTATTCATGGAATTTTATGGAATAAGTACAGTCATTTTTATTGGAAAACAATTGAAACTGTTAAATATTATTACATGGTAGCCCACAAAGTTGGACATCCCTTAATTGAATATTTATTTATTGGTGCTCAAGGTCACATATTTCTGCACAATGGCTATTCATGACCACAACATGAGAATCAACTCAAGACTAGGGGTGAGCATTAATAAGCCATGTTGCCCATTTTAGAGATGGTTTGCACCTCCCAAGCATTGGTGACTGGGACCTATTTTACCCAGTAAAACAGAGCCAGTTTACAGCAGTGAACAGGCACTGCTTCACTTCCTGGGGCTCCCGCGGGGACCTTATTAGAATAACCCTGTTAATTTAATACAACTTCCAAACACAAAAGCATTTAGCATATCTTCAGTACAAATTTGATCTGTTAACCCTTGAGGCCCTGGACAATTATCATGAGTAAAAACATGACCACAACCTGTACATGTCCAGTGGCTCAGCAGTGATTTTTAGTCATTTCTTGGATGACTGTTATTTGTCTATTGTCTGCAGAATCTTATGATGGCATGTCATAGGCGCGTGTTGTGGGGTCATACAAGTCAGAAATAGGTCCCTAAGGGTGAATTGTTCATAGGTTTGACCTAAAAAAGTGAAAAATCTGTTTCTTAGGCCCTCCCACATGGTCATTTTGGCTACTGCATGCTATTTGTATAACCAATGCAAACTTAAAAAAAAATAAAAATTAAATGGTTAATTTATTTATTTATTTATTTATTAGGTTTATTTATTTATTTATTTATTTATTTATTTATTTATTTATTAGGGTTTAATGACAAATTAACAGCCAGGGTCATATCATGTTGGTGACCATTTTTACGGGTGGAGGAAGCCGGAATACCTGGAGAGAACCACTGTGCAACTGTCAGCTCTCCAACATAATAACTCTGAACCGTGGCACAGGCAGGGTTAGATTGGTTGAAGACATGCGCACCATCGATGTGCAGTATGCCTTAGTACACAGCTTCATCGTGCCCCCATGTAGGCAATCATGGTTAAGTGCCTTGCCCAAGGACACAATGCGGGAGCACGAATCAGTCGCTGAAATGGTCACCCATCCAACTACTAACCGCACTTGACGTTGCTTAACTTCGGTGATCTGACAAAAGCTGGTTACTGCGACGCCACCACAAATTGTTAATAATATTGATAAATTTGTCCCTTGAGTGCAACAAGGCTTTGCAATGCATTAGCATTGCAAAGTCTTCTTGCATTCACGGGACAAAATGTACCACCACCCATGCTGTTCTGGATTGTTGATTATAAGGCCTACGACACAAAACAACCAAGAACATGAACTTTTGATGGCAAACAAGTAATTACAAAAATAAACAAGAGGGATGTTACATCCCAACGCTCACCTACATTCGTGCTTGATAATGTAGTTCCAATGTAACATGCCTAATATTTAGTTAATATAAATCATTAACTAGGCATCAAATGATTAATGTGGTTTATGTGATGGCTTTGGAAAGTCTATATTTCTGCATTTATTATATATCAATTCAACATAGAATCATTGGATATAAAAGCATTTTTTTCTTTTAGAAATGTTTATGATTAAGAATATGAATCGTGAGGCCAGATATTAAGTCATAAATAAGAATTAGGAAAGGCTTTCATAAATCACTGAAATTGTAATTGAAGTACATTCATTGGTTAAAGAGGAGTTCAAGAAAGTGACTATAAGTCCCAACAAAAATACATCACATCAACAACTAAAATAAGCCTTAATGTTACTAGTAACAAGTATGAGAAAGTATTAAATAAAAAAAAAAAGTTATAAAAATTTTTTTTTAAAGAAAGTGAATATAAGTCCCAAAAATCCCCCTCACCTTAACACAAACTTTTAGAACTTAAAATTGAGTAAGTCAGACAAAAACGTGAACATTGTGACTGAAAAAAAGAAAAGAAATCAGTTAAATTTCTGCATACAGTAGGGTTAATACCTACAGTTGTTATTGAAATGAGAAAATAAACAGTAATGAGAGGTGAAGGCACCACAATCTGCACAAAAGCTGACTTTAACGCAAATTCTTACAACACCTAAACGCTAATTCTTACAACAAGTTTTGGCAGAAAATCAGCCTCAAATTCCTCAAATATGCATGTAATGAGGGTTAAATATTACTGCAATGGAGTTCAGTAACCCAAGCGTAGAATATTTATCGCCTGGAAAGACACATAGAAACACAACTCACCTAAACACAAAGTTAACAAAGTTTTACAACTTAAAATTTACTAAGTCCGAGAAAAACATGAAAATTTTGACTGAAAAAAAAGAAAATTTCCATTAAATTTCTGCATACAGTAGGGTTAATACCTACAGTTGTTAATGAAATATGAAAATCAACGGTAATGAGAAATTAAAGTAGCACAAGCTGCACAAAAGCTGACTTTAACGCAAATTCTTACAACACCTAAACGCAAATTCTTACAACAACTTTTGGCAGAAAATTTTAGGTGAAATTTGGAAAAAAGTCGTAGTATCAGGGTTAAAAACTGTTCTGATAGTCCCCTACAACCTACATATGCAATATCAAAGGCCTGAGCCCACTGATCTTTGAGAACTCACCTTAACACCTCACCTTAACACAAACTTTTAGAACTTAAAATTTACTAAGTCCGAGAAAAACATGAAAATTTTGACCGAAAAAAAAGAAAATTTCCGTTAAATTTCGGCATACAGTCGGGTTAATACCTACAGTTGTTATTGAAATATGAAAATCAACAGTAATGAGAAGATAAAGCACCACAATTTGCACAAAAGCTGACTTTAACGCAAATTCTTACAACACCTAAACGCTAATTCTTACAACAAGTTTTGGCAGAAAATCAGCCTCAAAATCCTCAAATATGCATGTAATGAGGGTTAAATATTACTGCAATGGAGTTCAAGTGTAGAATATTAATCACCTGGAAAGACACATAGAAACACAACTCACTTAAACACAAAGTTTTACAACTTAAAATTTACTAAGTCCGAGAAAAACATGAAAATTTTGAGTGAAAAAAAAGAAAATTTTCGTTAAATTTCTGCATACAGTAGGGTTAATACCTACAGTTGTTATTGAAATATGAAAATCAACAGTAATGAGAAGTTAAACCAGCACAATCTGCACAAAAGCTGACTTTAACACAAATTCTTACAACACCTAAACGCAAATTCTTACAACTTTTGGCAGAAAATTTTAGCTGAAATTTGGAAAAAAGTCGTAGTTTCAGGGTTAAATACTGTTCTAATAGTCCCCTACAACCTACATATGCAATATCAAAGGCCTGAGCCCACTGATGCTTGAGAAATTCACCTTAACATTAAATCTTACAATATTAGACACGCGGGACGCCGACGCTGACGCCCGAGGTTATCACAATAGCTCACCACATCTTACAGATGTAGGTGAGCTAAAAATGAAAGTGTCAATGACACTGTAGCTCAACTTGTCAAGACAAAGACATGTACATGTATAGTATGTGACACAACAATGACAAACATCTAGGTAATGACCTGATAACAAAGGTACATATAAAGTATTGTAACGGTCTGTACATAAATACTGACCGTTGCCTGTAACAAATGTATAGGTAAAGTATTGTAAAGGTAGGTGACAGTCAGATGCTAAACTAGGAAAGAAATCTTTGAGTCCCAGAGTGGGTCTGACTGAACCCCAAAATTTTTGTTCTCAAAGCACAGTAATAACAAAGGCACCCCAAAACACACTCGTTCCTGTCCCAAGGTGAAAACAAAGGTACCCAAGAAGTTTTGTGAAGATCAGTTCATAAATACGAGCTGTATAGAACTTGTGATAAAAAACTGATTGCACCTAATTTCGGTACAAAATGGCCACTGGCAGCCATCTTGAATTTGGACCGCACCCAGAAACACTCATTCTCGTCCCAAGGTGATAACAAAGATACCCAAGAAGTTTTGTGAAGATCGGTTCATAAATACAGCCTCTACCCTGAGCCGTGTTGACATGTGTGCTTACATTGTGTAAGTAGCACTGAATAAATCAAAGTTCATTTAATTTGCATAATTTCTGCATGAAAAAAAACCCCTTACCCTTACAATATGTGATGTATTCCATGTTATTAAACATTCATACAAAAATTTATTCAAATCAGAACTTTCATACAGAAGTTCTGTACAAAAGACTGATAGCACTAATTTTGGTACAAAATGGCTGCTGGTGGCCATCTTGAATTTCGGACCACACCCAAAAACACTCCCTCTCATCCCACGGTGATAACAAAGGGACCCAAGAAGTTTCGTAAAGATTGGTTCATAAATATGGCCTCTACTCTGAGCCGTATAGAAGTTGTGTACAAAAAACTGATTAGACCTAATTTTGGTACAAAATGGCCACTGGCAGCCATCTTGAATTTTAGACTGCACCCAGAAGCACTCGTTCTCGTCCCAAGGTGATAACAAAGGTACCGAAGACATTTCGTGAAGATCAGTTCATAAATACAAACTCTAGCCCGAGCCGTGTTGACATGTGTACTTACTGTGTGTAAGTCGAACTGAAAAAATCAAAGTTCATCTAATTTGCATAATTTCTACACGAGAAAAAAACCTGTATTTTTAGTGATGTATTCCATGGTACTAAACATTCACACAAAAAATTATTCAAATCAGCGCTTTCATATGGAAGTTCTGTGCAAAAATCTGATTGCACCTAATTTTGTACAAAATGGCTGCCATCGGCCATCTTGAATTTCGGACCGGACCCCAAAACACTCGTTCTCGTCCCACGGTGAAACCAAAGGTACCCAAGAAGTTTCGTAAAGATTGGTTCATAAATACGGCCTCTAGCCCGAGCCTTATTGGCATTTGCACTTACAGTGCTGAAAGTAACACCAAAAAACATCAAAATTAGTATAATTTGCACAATTTACGCACAAGAAAAAAACCTGTATTATATGTGATGTATCCCATGGTACTAAACATTCATACAAAAAATTATTCAAATCAAAGCTTTCATGGATGTTCTGTACAAAAAACAGATTTCTGCATCGTCGGTACAAAATGGCGGCTGGCAGCCATCTTGAATTTCGGACCGCACCCAAAAACACTCGTTCTCGTCCCATGGTCATTCATAACAAAGGTACCCAAGAAGTTTCGTAAAGATCGGTTCATAAATACGGCCTCTAGCCCGAGCCGTATCCAATTGTTGACGTATGGACAGACGGACAGACGGACAGACGGCCAGACGGACGACGGGTCATGACAAAAGCTCAAATTTGGCTTCGCCAAAGTTGAGCTAATAAAATAAAAAACTGTCCGCCCACATGCAATTTTACAAATGAAAGTGTCAATGACACTGTAGCTCAACTTGTCAAGACATGTACATGTATAGTATGTGACACAGCAATGACAAACATCTAGGTAATGACCTGATAACAAAGGTACATATAAAGTATTGTAACGGTCTGTACATAAATACTGACCGTAGCCTGTAACAAATGTATAGGTAAAGTATTGTAAAGGTGGGTGACAGTCAGATGCTAAACTAGAAAAGAAATCTTTGAGTCCCAGAGTGGGTCTGACTGAACCCCAAAATATGTTCTCATAGCACAGTGATAACAAAGGCACCCCAAAACACACTCATTCCTGTCCCAAGGTGAAAACAAAGGTACCCAAGAAGTTTCGTGAAGATCAGTTCATAAATACGAGCTGTATAGAAGTTGTGACAAAAAACTGATTGGACCTAATTTTGGTACAAAAAAGCCACTGGCAGCCATCTTGAATATTGCACCGCACTCAGAAACACTCGTTCTCGTCCCAAGGTGATAACAAAGGTACCCAAGAAGTTTCATGAAGATCGGTTGATAAATACAGCCTATAGCCCAAGCCGTATTGACATGTGCACTTACAGTGTATAAGTAGCACTAAATAAATCAAAATTCATCTAATTTGCATAATTTCTGCACGAGAAAAAAACGCGTACTGTATGTGATGCATTCCATTTTACTAAACATTCATACAACAATTTATTCAAATCAGAACTTTCATACAGAAGATCTGTTCAAAAGACTGATTGCATTAATTTTGGTACAAAATGGCTGCTGGTGGCCATTTTGAATTTCGGACCACACCCCAAAACACTTGTTCTCATCCCACAGTGATAACAAAGGTACCCAAGAAGTTTCATACAGATCAGTTCATAAATACAGCCTCTAGCCCGAGCCGTATTGACATGTGTGTGTACTTACTGTGTGTAAGTAGCACTGAAAAAATTTCTGCACGAGAAAAAAACCCATATTATATGTGATGTATCCCATGGTACTAAACATTCACATAAAAAAATTTTCAAATCAGCGCTTTCATATGGAAGTTCTGTGCAAAAATCTGATTGCACCTAATTTTGTACAAAATGGCTGCCATCGGCCATCTTGAATTTCGGACCGCATCCAAAAACACTCGTTCTTGTACCACAGTGATACCAAAGGTACCCAAGAAGTTTTGTAAAAATCGGTTTATAAATACGGCCTCTAGCCCGAGCCGTATTGGCATTTGCAGTTACAGTGCTGAAAGTAACACTAAATATATCAAAGTTAGTCTAATTTGCATAATTTATGTACGAGAAAAAAACCTGTATTATATATGATGTATCCCATGGTACTAAACATTCATCCCAAAAATTATTCAAATCAGCGCTTTCATATGGAAGTTCTGCACAAAAATCTGATTTCACCTAAGTCTGTACAAAATGGCCACCAGCGGCCAACTTGAATTTCGGATCGGACCCCAAAACACTCGTTCTCGTCCCACGGTCATAACAAAGGTACCCAAGAAGTTTCGTAAAGATTGGTTCATAAATACGGCCTCTAGCCCGAGCTGTATTGAATTGTTGACGGACAGACGGACGACTGGCCATGGCATAAGCTCAAATTTGGTTTTGCCAAAGTTGAGCTAATAAATGGCTTGAGAAACAGATTATATACTTTATGACGTCTTATAGATTAAACTCCTGTTAATTCAACAAACAATCTTGTATTGTGTCAAGAAATTACCCTGACAATCACCTACTGTAATTCCCCTTATTTATTTGGCCTCACAATGGATACAAGACAGCCATTTAATATATTATATATTGCTTGACAGAGCTCCAGGAGCTCTGTCAAAAAAGATATAATAGAATAAATGTTCAGTTTATCTTCAAAATACGGGAAAGAGGAAAGTGATTAAATTCCTATTATTTGAATAAGTTTCAGTAGCAAAGTGGCTATTCAATTAAGATGATTCCACTGTATTACTCAATACTTTTGGAGTCAATAATTTATTCAAGATTTCAGTACATGCACTTGTCTTGAGCAATTTTTCACAGGTGCGGTTTTAATAGGAGAAAATGTATCAATAACATAGATTAGGCCTAAAAAAATTAAAAATCTGTTTCTCAGGCTCTCCAGCAAGGTTCTTTTGGCTACCAGATACTCTTTTTATAACCAATGCAAACTTTAAACAAGCCAAGACCAATACCGGGTCTGGACCTGCGTCGCTGCATGCAATTGATTACAGAGATGAACAGACTTCAAAGTATCGGCAAACAGGAAGTGGCTGCACAGCAGATCTGAAAATTAGATACACTACACAAATCATCATTATGAAGCAGCAGACCAAATATAAAATCATTCCCTTTCATAGAAGCCAAGAAAACTTTGACGGAAGAAGTGTTTCGGACAGACTGACGGACGGACGGACGGACTGACGGACGGACGGACTGACGGACAGAGTCGAGCGGTTACTAAAACGGCCCTGCCGCTGGCGATGCTGGTAAAAAATAATTAAATGGTTTGTCTGAAATTTTACCCAAGTTAATAAAATTGATAAATCTGTCGCTTGTGTGCAAGAAGGCTTTGCAATACTTTAGAATTGCAAAGCATTCTTGCTCTCAAGGGATGGAAATACAGCACCATCCATGCTATTCCATAGATAATGAGGCCTAAAAGATAAAGCAAGAACATGAACTTTTGATGGCAAAGAAATTATTACAGAAATAAAAAAATAAAATAAAAAAAAACGCTCCCCCGAAATTTGAGAGTTGTACCTTGGGTGATACACCCATTCCATGGGTGATGGGGTAACAGTCCACCCTCCATATACTGTAACCAAAATAGCACACAAGTATATGCTTTGAAATTTGTATGGCTTATTTCTAAAGCAAAGTACTACACAAAAAACGACTAAGCACTGACCAAAAGTCAGAACTGCGGCACTTGCTTTGATTTTACTACAACCAATTATAATGTGGGGGAGTAAGCCACAGATCTGTTTCGAATAGAATAGAAAAGGTGTGCTTATTAATCAAAACACTTGGGGCAGTTCATTTCATTTCATTCAATCAGTATTAGAAAAATCAACCAATCATTTATGATAGATAGCCTGTGGAAAATGCTTCGAAATGATTGGCTGGCTTCACATGCTTCATATTTCCCATTTTCGTTTTGAGTGTGCATGTGATGAATTTAGATGAAGTTCAAGTCAAAACATTTTAAGTTTATCATTAGTTTGAGAATACTTAAATATTATTTATTTATTCTTTGGTGTTTAAGGTAATTTTCAGCATCTTTGGCAATATTGTGACCAGGCCTGAAAATAAACAGTCTGACATTTGCAAAATGAAGTCCCCAGAGGGTGAATTTGATGATGCTATCCCATACAGTGGACCAATTTATCCTCTGGGTACCACTTTCTTTTTAGTTTTGAGACCCTGATTCAGATTGAGGTTCACAGAGGGAAAATTTAGTGATGCTACCCTGCTGTGCAGGGCAGCATCATTAAATTCACCCTCTGGGGTCCTCATTTTGCAGATGACAGTCTGCTTATTTTCTGGCTTGATCATGACCATAACAGGTATGAACCCAAGTTTAGGTTCCAATCTTCAGTTTCACACTATTACACATGGGTATAATTCTAAACTATGGGCATATGATGAAACTAATACCATGTAAATTGGAGACGTATTTTTGGTATCGGATATATGATTACATTAGGCTATTTGCTAGACAAGAAAATTTGAAGTTTTGGTCACAGAGTTGGAGTTTGATGCATAGAGGTAAATTACCATAGGAATTATAGGAAACAGTAGCTTTGAAAAATTAACTATTTTTACAATGTCATTTTAAATGGAGTTGTTACCAGGCATGTAACTAAAATATGAGACAGAAATATATACACCTGGAGCTTAATTAGGCACCCCTGAAATGTTTCATGACAGTGAAGTTGCTGTTACTGATTATTATGTTTTAATGATTGCTATGTCTTGCAGTACATTTCATCTCATGAAACATAATGTTTCTGGTTGATAGTGTACCCCAAACATATACCCTCGTCCACGTGAAACATTATACCCACATGCAATATCTGGGTATAAAACAAAAAAATTTGTCAGTTTTTTTATCAGTAAATATTGACATGGCAAGGATGAGACTGTCAAAGGAACTAAGATGGCATGTCGTGGGCATGCATGCAACAATTGGAAGGCAACTTGGCTATTGTCATTCTGTCAGCAGCAGACACGTCTAATAAAAATCGACAAACCAATGATGTTAAGGACCAACCAAGACCTGGACAACCCCAAAAGATCTTTCCTCAGGAAGATTGGAGCCTGGCATGCCTCGTTAGGCATGAACCCTTTGCTTCAAGTGGGGTTTTGAAACGCCTTTGGCTTGTGAACAGGTGTTTGTGCAACAGAACTGTCCAAAGCAATCTCAAAGCACTGGCTATGAGGTCCAGAAGGGTCATCAAGTGTCCAGCTCTGTCTGATAAGCATCAAAGACAACATTTGGAGTGGTGTATGGCACGAAAACAATGGAATCACAGGGCATGGAGGAGAGTCCATTGGTCAGACGAGAGTGGGTTCCTGCTTCAGGTCACAGATGGTCGCATGAGAGTGTGAAGGCATAGAAATACTGCTTACATGTCCAGGAACATCAGACCTGCTGTTCCTTATGGTAGAGGATCAGTAATTATCTAGGGATGCCTCTCTCATGATTGCAAACTTGATATGGTGTTACGGTATGGAAATATTATTGATATTGGTAACAGAAAGAAATCTGAGAATCAGCAACAAAACTATGAATTTAACTATTCTGAAATTTAATTAAAAAAAATTGATATAAAAAAAATGATACAAAGATCTTTTACACTAATTGGGTTACAGAAAATAAAAAAAAACAATGGTACTTATCAATTATAGAATTAGTCCAAAGTACAGTTTGACAGAATCCAGTAATCCAGTGGTGAAGTATCTTCTGAAGAAAGTTACCAGCTGGTTGATGTAGTATTAAATCCAAGAATGTCTCTTCAGAAACAGTATCCCGTAGATTTGTAATAAAATTCTCACTTGGAAATTTCAGCAGTCTCCAATAAAATATAACAAAATGCTCCGTAAAATTCAAATGGAGTAAAAATGCAAGAAGTATTGGCGCCACAGGTAATTTCCAAATAATCCAGTAGAATCCTGGCTTTTCACAAAATAATATTATTCTGTTTCACAGAAAGTATAAATTCTCTTTTCCAAGACGAATAGATTCTCTTCAAAATTCTCTTTTGGAATCAATCTCCAAATTCACAAAGAAGCACTGCTTCTATAATAAATGCACTGTTCTGAAACAATAATATTCTCCAATGGAAATAACTGAAGTGAGTCTTTTTGAAAGGCTTTCTAAGAATGAGTTTTATGAATTCTGTTGACAAACCTTTATATAGTAACCAGATAGAATGTTCCAGAAGATGAAAATTCTTCAATGTTCTAACAGTTTCTAGGGGATTCTGTTAAAGTTCAAGTAAACAAGGTCACTGACCTATTTAAACAATTAAACAATCAACAGCTATATGTACAATATATCAGTGTAACAAAGATGTAAACAAGGTCACTGAGTGCAAATGAGTTAGACCAGTCAGAAAATGCAGAAATAAAAAAAAAATATCTTTCTCATATAATTATCTACCAAGGATATATCAATCTCAATATAATATGGGGGCTATAACATATGGTGACTATGCAGGAATTTCAATGGTCGTCAGAACATCCGGGACATTCTCAATCCGGTTGTCGTGCCTCATTTGGACAACCACCCACTGGCTACTTGTCCTGTATTCATGGACGACAATGCAAGGCCACATCGTTCCCATGCTATGAGAGCATTCCTTGAGAACAATGATATTACAACTCCACCTTGGCCTGCAATGAGTTCCGATTTGAGTCTCTTAGAACACATCTGGGACATTCTTGGACGTTGTGTGCAAGCAAGGGATCTACCTGTTTGAAAGCTGCATTGCGTGAGGAGTGACAGCAATTGCCTCTGGACGATATCAGAAGGTAGCATTTGGAGGAGGGTTCAGGCTGTCATTTGGGCATGTGCTGGATACATTCGCTACCGACGTCAGATGCTGCTATTGTGTTCAGGGGATCACAAGTTACATTTTTTGTCAGTAATTACCGGCATTGTTCTCATCATGGACTGTTAGAGCACCATACTTGTTGAGAACATTTTTCCATCAAAAACATTAGAGACAGATATGTGTAATTGGTGCCATTACAATACTGCATATTTTCATCATTGTGTTGTCTTTCATTTGTCAACAGACCATTCTTTCTGCAAACAAACACTTTCAGCCTTCTTAAGATAGCATGTTAGGTAATGACAGTTTCTATTAACACCACTGCAAAAAAAAATGGGGTGCTTAATTAAGTTCCAGATGTATATGTTTTTTCACATTTTAGAAATAGTGGGTGATATGCTTCAGGGTTAAGTAAGTGGGGGTAGTGCAAAAACGCTGCTTTTGAGGCCGCTGGATAGCTGAAAATTATTGGTTTTGTCATTGTTTCATGCAATTATCCAGGTTGAAGCCTTGAATTTGACAGTAAATTATTTCACCCACATTCAGACTGTTTATTTCCACTTATTCAGATGTTGCTGTTTGCTTTTAGTGGATTGGAAAATGTAATACATGTTATGGGTTAGTTATTAGGCCTAGGGCTGCACGATATATCGATAAACTGATATATACTGGTATTCAAACCAATATCAATTGAATACCGGTGTAATTATAAAAATATTGGTTTATCGTCATTATTTACCCACAATTTAATTTTCAAGATGTCTTCAGTTTTTTAACTGTAGCCCCAAATGAATAAGATTATCCCTTTATCCAAGGAATCATCTGCTTGTGCCCTCATAATATACAAATTCAGCAATTGAAAAAATAATTTTCAAAAATTTCAACAAAACAGAATCATGTGACCCCCTCATTGGAATGAGCTCATCGAGCTCATTCCAATGAGGGGCCACTTGACACAGTTTTGTTGAAATCTTTGGAGAAAATTTGATGAACTAATTTTGAAAATAATAAATTTTGATATCGTCTGCGTTGGGTAAAGGTTTTTCAAACCGCATCATCAAGGCATGCTAATTCGTTCCAACTGTGATGCCTCGAGTCTCGATTGTGGTATTTGTGTTCATATATCTGAACAGTTTTCGATATACTGGTATACCATGGTATTTTTTTGAATACCGATACCAGTATTCAGTTTTGAATATCGTGCAGCCCTAATTAGGCCACAGAATATTTGCATTCAAAGAGAGTGTATGGCATGTAATTTTTGGAAATGCCAGGAAATCTGTGGAGTGGAACCTTGGCCAACTATTTATACATATGCTGCCAACTTTAGATGACTTCCGCCCCAGGGTCCTATTTTAAAAGTAAATTAGAAATTGTTTACCATAGCAAACAAACACTTTGCCACTTCCCATAGTTCCCCAAGAGGCTTTCACTGGACAGTTATCATACTGACTGATCTCTATGTTATACTCGAGTGTTGGACGCCCATATTTGGTCTTTATTCTTAACCTTTTACCCAAGGCAGAGAATATCAAAATTTATTATTTTAATTAATATTTTTAAAAAAAATTTCAACTAAACCATATCACTGGAATGAGCTCATCAAGGGGTCACCTGATATGGTTTTGTTGAAATATTTTTTCAAAATTATTTTTTTCAACTGCTCAATTTGCAAATTACGCAGGCGGATGTGGTTGATTTGTTAGGTAAGGGGTTATGCAACTTGAAGGCTTCATATTCTGAGGATACATGTATGCTTCATATAATCTTCCAAGTCAAATTATTTAGCCTGTAAGGATTTGCTTGTTATAATTCATGGGAGACTGCCTATGGGCATAAATTATAACAAACCCAAGAAATGTTGATGATCAAAAATAATTTAGCACTCCATCATTTAATCCTTTAACCAATGCAGACAATATCAAAATTGATTATTTTAAATACCATTTTTTTTAATTTTTAAAAACTTCAACAAAACCATATCATGTGACCCCTCATTGGAATGATCTCGATGAGCTCATTTCAAAGAGGAGTCACATGATATGGTTTTGTTGAAATCTTTTGAAAAGTTAAAAAATTTATAGTAATTTATATATTTTTTATACTTACCAATGACCCAGACTTAGCTGGTGCTAACTCTAACAAAACCAGGGCCAAACCCAAATTTTGCCCCCCAATCCCCAAAATTTGCATCCAAAACAAAAAGAAATCATGTCCTAAAGGACCTCCATACTGCGCCTCTACTGCGCATGCGCAGTGACGCAGACGTCCCGAAATTGGCGCCAAATATCATTCTTACTGGCAGTGCCTGGTCAGCGCTATGTACTCAGCGGGGAGGCAAGAGTTCCCAACTCCAGGGAGGGCCATCCCCGTCTGGGTCATTGGTAAGTATAAAAAATATATAAATTACTATAAATTTTTTAACATTTTTATACTGTACCAATGACCCAGACTTAGCTGAATAGTAAACAGGCTGGAGGGCCTAGGACATAGAGGAAAATCCAATAAGCTCAACTATATAGTAAAGAGGTAACCCCTTAAGGAGAAAAGGAGTATTAGGCGTTACATGTATCTTTCTTATTTAATATTAAATTAGAAAGATACACTACCCTTAATAATTGAGCACAATAACATTCATGTTCTCTATTAACATCCAGTATAACCCTTATACTAATTATTTTTAAAGCAAGCCAATAAATAAAGTAGTCCAGAGAATTGAGACTCTTTATAGTCATTTAAAAGTGTCCGAGTATTGTATATTAAAGCCCGTTTGACACTTGACATATACAAATGCTTCACACCGAGCTACACTTTAAAAATAAGACATGAATGAATTTAAACATTAATATTACACTTTAAAACCATCCCGGAAGCGACTCAGAAATACTGACTTGGAGGAGGCATTCCCTTGCTTTTCACTATAAAGCATGTGACCTAAGGGAACACCCCCCCCCCCCCCCCCCTTCCCCTTGGTCAAATAGCCCAGAGCGAAGAGGGCAGCCGGACGGAGTCACTGCCGGAACAGAAAGCCTGCATAACTATAGTTGCAGCTGTTTAGTGGACGACATTCTGAGCAACAGATAACGGACCTAAACAATGCAGGTCTCCAGAAATGGACTCAATATTTCTGAGATAAAAATTCGTAAATGTGGATGGCTGAGACCAATAAGCAGCCTTCATTAAATCTGTAATAGCAACACTATTAGCATAAGCCCAGGAAGTAGAAAGAGCTCTTACTTCATGAGCAGAAATCTTAAGCACAGACTGCTGAGAAGAAGATAAATCTTCATAAGCAGTACGGATAGTTAATTGAATCCATCTAGCAATAGAATGGACTGAAATGTCCTTTCTATTAGGCATCAAAGACAGAAAGAAACGTTTCCGTCCCTTTCTGATAAACTGAGATCTCTGTTTATAGATACGTAATGCTCTAACAGGACAGAGTAAAGGCCTACGCCCGTCTGAAGACGGAAGAGCCTTAATAACAATAGGTTCCGGATATTTATTAGGAGCCTGATTCTTAGCTAAAAAACCCACATTAGTAGTGAAGGTGATAGTGTTCCCAACACTACGATAATGAGAATCATCCACCGATAGTGCATGAAGCTCACTGACTCTTCTAGCAGAAGAGAAAGCTAAGAGAAAAGCTGTCTTATAAGATAAGAATTTGAAATCTACTGTCCCAAGAGGTTCAAATGGCTTTTCCTTCAATTTAAGAAGAACCCAAGCTAAATTCCACTTAGGAATTAATCTAAGAGTTCTGGGTCTATTTATCGAAAAGTTTCTAACCAACTTAGATAAAGAGACATTAGATCCAATTTGTAAACTATCATGATGTGCATAGGTATCAGATAACATAGATCTATAACCCTTTATAGTAACAGGCTGCAGTTTGATTTCGTCAAACAAGTATACTAGAAAGTTTGCAATGTCTGGTATAGAGGGATGGAATATATCCACAGAATGATCCCTACACCAACGACGAAAAACCTTCCACTTAGCCGCATAGTTTAGCGAAGAGGAGGTCCTCCTACAGTTAGAAATCGCGTCCACTGCTCGTCCTGTAAAGTGCTTGCCATGCAAGAAGGACCGCACAACGGAAAAACGTGAAGGTTGAGACCTTGCGGGTTGTGATGGAGTTGGCACGATTTCCCCTGCGAAAGAAGATCCTCCCGTGGAGGAAGCTTCCGCGGTAGGTCCCACAACAGACACCTGAGTAGATTTATCCACGGTCTCTGTGGCGACAGAGATGCTACCAACAGAATCTTGCATTGAGATTGTTTTATCTTTAGCAATACTTGTTGAATTAACGGCGCTGGAGGATACGCATATCCTATCATTCCGTCCCAAGGGATCGACAGAGCGTCTACTGCAAATGCTCTTGGATCCGGACACGGAGACACATACGTCTGCAACTGATTGTTGAGATGTGTCGCAAATAAGTCTATCATTGGCCGTTCCCATTGGTAGCAAATCTGATTGAATACTTGTTTGTTGAGAGTCCACTCCGACGGCAACAAGCGACCCTTTCGTGAAAGGGAGTCTGCTAGCACATTCAGACGACCCGGTATGTGACGGACCGAAAGAAGAACGTGATGTTCTAGCGCAAACAGAAGGATTCTTTCCGTTAGATCGAACAACGGAACTGAATGAGTGCCTCCCTGATTCCATATATACGCCACTACTGTCGTATTGTCGGATAGGATTTGGACATGCGCATCGTGAATAATGTCCATCCAGTGACGTAACGCAAGCCAAATTGACATCATTTCCTTGATGTTTATGTGCTTGCACAGGAATTGCGGATCCCAAAGACCCTGGCATCTCGAATCCGTTGGGATTAATGATTCACCCCAACCTGTTTAACTGGCATCCGTCATAACGGTAAAACTCGGATCCGGCAACTGCAGCGGAACTCCCTGAGTTAACCACTGAATGTTTGCCCAAGTCTGAATCTCTTGTTTCACTTGATCTGACAAGAGAACGTCTACATCGAGCGAATGAATTTTCACACTCCAATTCTGAGTCAGGAAAATTTGAAGAGGACGTGTGCGTAACCGCCCCATCGGAATGAGATCCGCGGCGGCTCCGCACAGACCTATCAGTCTCATAAATTCTCTCGCCGTGACTTTGTCTGCGTGCAGACAATAGCGAGCGTAACAACTGACTAATTTCGCTCTGGTTAACGGCAGACGAACGAGATTGTTGTGCGTCTCGAAGCTCATTCCCAGATGAGTGAATGACTTGGACGGCACCAGATCCGACTTCTCCTCGTTTACTATAAAACCGAGACGTCGGAGCAATAGAAGAAGATTCTGAACATCGTTCTGAAGCGTTAACTCGTTGCCGTACCTCTGAAGAATGTCGTCCAGGTAGGCCGACGTTACCGCAGACGAATGAGCTCGGAAGTAGATCATTACCGAGTTCATTACCCGAGTGAAAGCCCAGGGTGCTAGATTCAATCCGAAGCACATCGCCCGGAATTGATACACCACTCCTAGGACTGCGAAGCGTAGATACTTTCGGAATGTCGGATGTACCATGACGTGAAAGTACGCATCTTTGAGATCTATGCTCGTTGCATAATCGTTCACCCAAATACTCGCTCTGACCGATCGAATCGTCTCCATATAAAACTTCGGAGCGACGATCAGCTTGTTTATCCAGCTCAAATCTATGACTGGACAGAACGAGCCGTCTGGTTTCGGAACCAGAAACAGATGGCTGTAGAATCCCGGAGATTCCTGGTTTTCTACGACCTCTACCACGTTCTTCATTAAAAGAGCCTGCACCTCTGATAACAGAGCATCTCTTTTCTGCGGATTTGACGGAAGATGAGTCCACTTTGGACTTCGAGTAAATGGAGGCTTTCGTTTGAAGGATATCTTTAGACCTTCCGAAGTCACTCCTCTCACCCAAGGGTCGTCCGTAATCGACGCCCATTCTTGTGAAAAGCTCGACAACCTTCCGCCAACCGGAACGCGATAGAGGTTTAAGCCATCACCTCCTGGACCTGCGAGGCCTGCGGTAGGAGAAACCACGTCTTCCACGGCCCGCACCTCGCCCCGTCGACCTCGGGGCGTCCAACCGATTGTCCCGGCCTGAAGGACGTCCCGAACGAGAGTCGCTATCCTGACGGTCTCTCGAATAAGACCAAGAGGACGCACCGGAACCTCTATAGGAACCTCTCTTGGGCGCTTTAGACCCAGAAGTGCCTGTCTTATTCGTGTCTGCTGTATCCGACTTCTTAGGAGCAGATTTGAACAACAGAACAGAGAATCCTTAGCTTTCTTTGTAATTTTATCATAAATAGCGGAAAGCTTGCCGTCAAAGAGAAGTTCTCCTGAGACCGAAGCGACTCTAAGAGAGTTCTTCACCTTAGAATCCACTAGTGTGGATGTAGCTAGGGCTGCGTCACGTCTAACCAACTCCAGATTTGCCACTGAAAGGGCGGAGTTACACGTGGAATAAGCTACTGCCCTTGAAAGAAGTCTTAAAGAGGATTGTATATCCTGAAACTCTTTCCCCTGCAGGCGCAGTGATAACGCCTTATTAAGGTGATCTGCGTAAGATAAGGCATCTAAATTGGCTCTGTTAGACGCAATAGCTGTTTCCAACACCGCGGTTGGAATAGAAGCTGACGACGGTAATGATAGCTCTAAGTCTTCCGCCTCGTCGTCCATACGCAGAGGAACTCTCGGTATACCCTGACCTGCCGTATCGAATTTATTCCTTGCATTAATGAAAGGCAGGTTGAGAGTATTAGCGGACAAGAAACCTGCTTTCCCCGTCCTGGAAGCAAGTTTAAATATAGCGTCGTTCAATAATTCAAATGTTCTTGCAACATTATTGGACTGCGACGGAAACTCGGTAGCGATGTCCCTGAACCGCTCAAAAAATTCAGAGTCCAATGACGCTATAATTCTCTTGTCCGGAACCGCAGCAGTCTGGCCCGACGGAACAACTTGAGGGAGAAAGTGCCGAATGAAGTCCACGGCAGCTTTATGTTGTTCCGAAAGGGATAGCTCCAAGTCATCCGTATCCCTTTCACCATCCGGTCGGACCTCATGATGTTCCCGGTCGTCCGCCCCCGATGCTTCGGCGGAGCGTACCGACCCAGCGCCATCGGATAATTCTCAATCCGACACCGTCTCTGTCGGCTGCTGGGATGCTGCGATAAGCTGTGCTATCTGCACAAGAATGTCCGGCGTCGAGACCTGCGGAGGCGCAGTCTTTCGCTGCTTCGCCGAGGGCAGCTCCGCATCAGATGGCTCCCGCATACTTTTCCTATGCGAACGTCCGGAGTCCATCGGTCTCGAATCCCTGGCTGCCGGATCGTGTGACCTGGTCACCGAAGAATACTTGATCGGCGAAGCTGGTAATATATCGGCGGTCACGCAGCCAAGGTGCGGTCGTGTGCGCTGACGAGAAGAGGAAGCCTTAACAGTCTCTGCGGACTGCTTATACAACGGAGCGTCCCGAGCGACGGACGTATGCTCCGCTAAAGACACATTTTGTACCACAACATCTGGTCCCAGATGTTGTTGTACGAGAGAGGGGCCTCTCTCGCTCGCGGCCCGGCTGGACCTGGACGAGCTAGGAACCGGACTCAAAGGCTTCCTCCGTTCTCGCTTACTATCCGCCGTCACTGGGTGTGCATCTATTATGTTTATAGTGCTCGCATCACCCAAAACTTCCTCTTGGACCGCATCGGACGAACCCGGCTGCCGAACCATTCGGTGAATGGACGCTACACCGGGCGAGCTAGCGGACGACATTTGTCTAATCTCCATGAGCACTTTTGCCGCTAGCTCTGAATTCATTTGTGACGACGGACGCACACTTGTAGAAGATAACATGGAAACATCACCCTGTTCTGGTTCCTCTGAAATAGAAACTGAGAGAGTAGAGTGACCTTGCGGAGAAAGAGCCGGCATCGCCCTTTCTCCAGAAACAACATATCGTGACACACGTTTCCAATGTTTCTCATCCCAATATTCACATATAGGACAGGGATTAATGCGAGAACACTGACTACAATTAATACAATGATCATGAAAGTCAGAGGAAGATTTCTTCCTATTACAATTTGAACAATGTCCCTTCATTGTGAAAGAACAACAATAAGTCCTAGTTACTCGCAAAAACCCCTGACATAAAGATACATAATAACATGATCCATTAATAAATGAAAAAACAATTGCAAATCAAAATAATTTTGAAAAAATATTTTTTCAGCGAAGCCCAAGTTGCTGAAAAGTAACGTTGAGCCCCGATGGATCCGATGGCAAATTGTGGTCAAAAATTTTAAATTTATATTAAATAATTAATGAGACACTTACGGATAATATAAATGTATCTTATAGTGAGATAAACTACAGCAAAGGCAAACAGCCCCCCTCAAAAAAGGCTGTTGCCAATGTAAACAAACAGTGTAAAAACACCAGAAAACATGACTCCAGGCACTGAAAAAACTGGCCCGGAATCAGTCATCAAATTACACTCTATCTGATGCAAAACAGAGCCTCCCAGGGGAGAATCTGCAGAACATCAGATGGAAGATGCAGAACACAAACGTTATACACCCATGGGTGAAAACGTAACTATGGGGAAAATAACAGAAAACATTCTGTAACCAAGCAACTCTCCCAGGAAATTTTAGAAATGAAATTTCTCAAAAATATGCCAAAAGCATGGGAGAATTGCAAGGGGGGACTTTAGAAGGCTAGGGGAGAGGAAACACTGAATAAGCAGTGCAACATTTAGCAAGAATGACAACAAGAGGCCCATGCCTCGAAAATAGGCAACTTAACATAATTTCATCAAAAAATTTTAAGTACAGCCCTGATTATTTTTTGTCACTTCTTTTTCCTCTCCTCCTTCTATCCTCCTTAGAATCACATTTTCTCCAAAAATTACGTGTCTGGCATCCTTTAAACTGAGATTTACAAGCACAAAGATCAGTGAGATGTTGACTGATGAAGGGCCAAACAGAGAATGATATTTGGCGCCAATTTCGGGACGTCTGCGTCACTGCGCATGCGCAGTAGAGGCGCAGTATGGAGGTCCTTTAGGACATGATTTCTTTTTGTTTTGGATGCAAATTTTGGGGATTGGGGGGCAAAATTTGTGTTTGGCCCTGGTTTTGTTAGAGTTAGCACCAGCTAAGTCTGGGTCATTGGTACAGTATAAAAATATAATATTTTTTCAGCTGCTGACTACATGCATATTATGCAGGCAGATGTGGCTGATTCGTTGGGTAAAGGGTTAAAAGGTATACAGAAAATAAACTGCAAGTGGGAACAGTGTTTAAACATTTACCATAAAACATTCAACCATACCTTAACATGCACATTTTCTGAATCAACATGAGCGGCAAATTCTAAATTGTCCTCAGCATACTCATGTCCGGGCCAAACGAGAGTTTTATTATCCAAAGATCGCAGTCTGTCTAATGATTTGAGCATTACCATTGAAGAGCCCTCAAACATTCTTCCTGAAAAATATTTAATTCATTAGGCCTAAACAAATTTAAAATCTGTTTGTCAGGTACTCCCGTATGGTCCTTTTGGCTGCCACATGCTATCTTTTTAATAACCAATGTAAACTTTAAAAAAATAAAAATTAAATGGTTTATGTCTGATTTTTCACCCAAGTTAAAAAACATGATAAATTTGTCCCTTGAGTGCAACAAGGCTTTGCAATTCTTTAGCATTGCAAAGCCTTCTTGCTCTCAAGGGACGAAATACACCACCACCGATGCTATTCCATAGATTATGAGGCCTAAAACATAAACCATGAACATGAACTTTTGATGACAAAGAAATAATTACAGAAATTATAATTAAAATAAAAAACTCCTCTCCCGCATGCAATTTTACAAATAATGGAGAAACAGAAGATCTACTTTGTGTGGCCTTATTAATTTTAATTTTCAAGTTATATTTTCAAACGAAAATTTGTGATTGTGAGGTTGTGTGAAATGAGGTGTGAAAAAGAGTGAAAGTATTTGTGTGTGTGCAGGCATTTTGAATTAACCCTTAGAACATGGGGGGTATGTTCCATTTCAGCTCGTTGACAGTGACTGGAAGAGTCTATTTTAATTATTTGGGGCAGACCACTTAATATCTTTGGCACATATCCTTGGGGCTGCACACTGAAAATACTGATTGGTCTACCCCACACATTCATTTTTTAGTCATCCTACTTGATGAAATTAACCATTTAAGCAACGCAGATAATATCAAAATTTATTATTTTAAATATCATTTTTTTTAAATTTTTCAAAAAATGTCAACAAAACCATATCATGTGACCCCTCATTGGAACGAGCTCAACGAGCTCGTTCCAATGAGGGGTCACATGATATGGTTTTGTTGAAAAATATTTTTTCAACTCCTGAATTTGCATATTACGCGGACGGACGAAGCCGATTCGTTGGGAAAAGGGTTAAGAAGTACCATGTTTCTAGCCTGAAATGCAGTCTCTGGTGTTCAAAAGGCTGAAAGTTGACAAAGCCCTTGTGCTTCACAGCACTTCTAAATGGTTTATTAAAACCAAATATCCAAAGATTCTGCTCAGTGGAAATGAAGGAGATTTAAAAACAATTTTACTCATATTGCTCTGGTTTAGAAGGAGATTTTATTGAAAGTGTCAATGACACGGCATCGCAACTTGACCAAGAAAGGACTGAACTAAATAGAAAGTTCCAGTAATGCCAAGACATTCTCTCCAGTTTCTACAGAAAAGACATCACACCACACCTATACCTATGAAATTTGAAAAAAATCGGGTGAAGGATGTGGCCTTAATGGAATTTGCTAACAAATTATACACCAAATCTAAAATGGCCACTAGTAGCCATGTTTTTCAACAAAATTCAGAAAAGTTCATTAGCTCCCATTTAGATATCATACCAAAGCTACATGTGAAATTTGAAAAAGATCGGTGAGAGATGAGGCTTGTAGGGTGTGCTAATGGAATTGTCACCAATGTTTATGTCAAATCCAAGAAGGCTACTGGCGACCATGTTTCTCAACAAAATTCAGAAGAATTCAATAGCTCCCATCTAGACATCACACACGAAAGCTACATAAGAATTCAATAGCTCCCACCTAGACATACATCACACACAAAAGCAACATATGAAATTTGAAGAAGATTGGGTGAGCGATTCGGCCTGTAGGGTGTGCTATTGGAATTGATGATAATATATATGCCAAATTCAAGATGGCCACTGGTGGCCATGTTTTTCAACAAAAATCGGAAAAATCTGATACCTCCCATCCAGACATTATCCCAAAGCCACATATGAAATTTGAAACTGATCAGGTGAGAGATTTGGCATGTAGGATGTACTAAATAATTGTGCATGGACAGAGGTATGGATGGTAATTTGATTCAAGCTGGTAAAACAATAAACTGAAATGAAATCACTCCTGATTGCCCGATATATTTTTCAAGGGTTTTTGGAGAAGGTTGCAATATTGATGGACTTTCCAGGTTCTTGGTAAGGAATTTCGAAAATTCTAGAACTTTAAAGGAATTTAAGGAGCAGCAGGTATCCTGAATAAAGACAAACTTTATAATGACTCATAACGTTTGTTGTTGTTTTTTTTATTAGGGTTTAACACACATTACTTTAAACTTTAGCCCTCTGCGCTCTGATGTCGAAATATAATTTCAAATTTTTCCCATAATGCATCTAGGAATTTAACCACTTCAATCTTGTTTGACAGAGCTCATTGAGCTCTGTCAAACAAGACTGAATTGGTTAAATACCTAGATGCATTATGGGAAAATTTTGAAATTTGAAATTTAGTTTTTTCGACATCAGAATGCAGAGGATTAAACTGGGATAGCTACTGTCCGACTCCCCAACTTACTAATTCACAAGCAGGGCTAGCATTGGTTGAAGTGCATCATTGACGTGCAGTACGCCTTAGTACACAGTGCCACTTGTGGGCAATCAAGATTAAGTGCCTTGCCCATGGACACATCATAGTTACCCCTGGTGGAGATTGAATTGCAGACCTTTTGGTTTGAAGTCCAATACCATAACCGTAATTACTAACAATACCATAACTACTGAGCCACAACGCTCCCAGTTTTTCAAATTAGTTCGATTAAAGAAAATAAAAAGAGGATCTCTAATGAGTCACAATATCACATGAAATTTCTGTCCTGAATTCACTAAAAGTGCTCTGAATGGAGATTTACTGAGGCTCAGATCGATTTGTGATCAAAGTTGAGATTCTTTTGATCATATAAAGTGTAATTTAATCTTTTAGATAACATAACACCTAAAGCTGTCCAAGCAAAATCACAAAAATTGCCAACCATATTTTATTATCATTTTGTCAATTTTTGCCGACCAGGAAAATTCCTGGTGTCCCTCCCCCCCCAACCCCCAGAGTCTAAAGATCAAGATGATTGTGTTGGTGAATGAAATTTTGTAATGAAAGTGTCAATGACACTGTAGCTCAACTTGACAAACTTGAACTTGGTAAGTTATAAATGAAATGGCAAAATTGAAGATCATTTATACCAATGTTATTTGATGAAATTTCAACATAACAGCATTGTGTGTGCACAACGTCAGAGTAATCCATGCAATTTTTAAATGTAAACCGTAAGACTGGTTAAAGGAAGAATGTTGATACACAAATGCAGTATGTTCAGAGGTTATTGTAAATGGCAACTTTTTTCACAGAAATGAATGCTTATCATAGCTCTTATCTAAAGTTCTTACCTAATGAGCACACCAAGTTCAAAAACAGTCCTATGATAAATGTGGCCTGTGGGCCATGTCAAAGAATGTTGATGCACAAATGCAATAAATTCAAAGATTGTTGCTAACAGCAACAGTTTTTGATGGAAATGAAAAGAAAATCAATAGCTCCTATCTTTGTCACCCTGCATAAGCATACAAAGTTTCAAAACAACCTGATAATGAATGTGTTCTCTGAGGCATGCCAAAGGAAGATGTTAATGCACTAAGTAGAAGGTCATTGATTGTGGCAATGGGTTTTTTTATGGAAATTCATAAATATACCCTGCAGAGAGTGCAAAAGGGATAAGTTGATGCACAAATGCAGTAAGTTCAAAGGTTGGTGATAACGACAATAAATTTTTATGGAAATGAAAAAAAGCAATAGCTCACATCTAGAGGTCACACGGAACACACATACCAAGTTTCAAAGTGATCCGATCATAAATGTGCCCTGAAGGCCGTGTTAAAGGGAAATATTGAGGTCTGACTAAACTAAGTTCAAAGATCAACATTTTTAGACAGAAATGGAAGAAAATCGACAGCTCCCATACAGATGTCACACCACACAAGCTCACCAAGTTTGCAAGCGATCCAATCATAAATGTGCCCTGCAGGGTGTGTCAAAGGGAAATATTGATGCTTAACAGCACTAAGTTTTTACTAAGTTCATTGAAGGTCATTGCCAGTGGCAACATTTTTTGACAGAAATCGAAACAAATTGATAGCTCCCATCTAGAGGTAACCCCAAACAAGCATGCCAGGTTTCAAAGCAATCCGATCATAAATGTGCCCTGTAGGGTGTGTCAAAGGGAAATATTGAGGTCTGACTAAACTAAGTTCTAAGAACGTTGGCCGCAGCAACATTTTTGGATGGAAATGGCAGAAAATCGATAGATCCCATCTAGAGGTCTCCCCAAACAAGCACGCCAGGTTTCAAAGCAATCTGATCATAAATGTGCCCTGTAGGGTGTGCCAAAGGGAAATATTGAGGTCTAACTAAACTAAGTTCTAAGAACGTTGGCAGTGGCAACATTTTTTGACGGAAATGGAAGAAAATCGATAGCTCCCATCTAGAGGCCACCCCAAAGAAGCATGCCAGGTTCAAAAGCAATCCAATCATTAATGTGCCCTGTAGGGTGTTCCAAAAAGAAATATTGAGGTCTGACTAAACTAAGTTCTAAGAACATTGGCCGCGGCAACATTTTGTTACGGAAATTGAAGAAAATCGATAGCTCCCATCTATAGGTCACCCCAAACAAGCATGCCAGGTTTCAAAGCAATCCAATAACAAGAGTGCCCTGTAGGATGTGCCAAAGGGAAATATTGAGGTCTGACTAAACTAAGTTCTAAAAATGTTGGCCTTGGCAACATTTTTTGACAGAAATGGAAAATGAAAGTGTCAATGACACTGTAGCTCAACTTGACAAACTTGAACTTGGTAAGTTATAAATGAAATGGCAAAATTGAAGATCATTGGTACCAATGTCATTTTTTTTTGCCAGTGGCAACAATTTTTGACAGAAACCGAAGAAAATCGATAGCTCCCATCTAGATGCCTCCCCAAACAAGCATGCCAGGTTTCAAAGCAATCCGATCATAAATGTGCCCTGTAGGGTGTACAAAAGGGAAATATTGTGGTCTGACTAGACTAAATTCTAAGAACGTTGGCCGTGGCAACATTTTTTTACGGAAATGGAAGAAAATCGATAGCTCCCATCTAGAGGTCACCGTAAATAAGCATACCAGGTTTCAAAGCAATCTAATCATAACTGTGCCCTGTAGGGTGAGCCAAAGGGAAATATTGTGGTCTGACTAAACTAAGTTTTAAGAATGTTGGCTGCGGCAACATTTTTTGATGGAAATTGAAGAAAATCGATAGCTCCCATCTAGAGGTCACCCCAAACAAGCATGCCAGGTTTCAAAGCAATCCGATCATAAATGTACCCTGTAGGGTGTGCCAAAGGGAAATATTGAGTCTTCTGACTAAACTAAGTTCTAAGAACATTGGCCGCGGCAACATTTTTTGACAGAAATTGAAGAAAATCGATAGCTCCCATCTAGAGGTCTCTCCAAACCAGCATACCAGGTTTCAAAGCGATCAAATCATAAATGGGCCCTGTAGGGTGTGCCAAAGGGAAATATTGAGGTCTGACTAAACTAAGTTCTATGAACGTTGGCCGTGGCAACATTTTTTGCCGGAAATTGAAGAAAATCGATAGCTCCCATCTAGAGGTCACCCTAAATAAGCATACCAGGTTTCAAAGCAATCAAATCTTAAATGTGCCCTGTAGGGTGTGCCAAAGGGAAATATTGTGGTTTGACTAAACTAAGTTCTAAGAACGTTGGCTGCGGCAACATTTTTTGACGGAAATTGAAGAAAATCGATAGCTCCCATCTAGAGGTTACCCCAAATAAGCATGCCAGGTTTCAAAGCAATCCGATCATAAATGTACCCTGTAGGGTGTGCCAAAGGGAAATATGGAGGTCGGACTAAACTTAGTTCTTCGAACGTTGGCCGTGGCAACATTTTTTGCCAGAAATTGAAGAAAATCGATAGCTCCCATCTAGAGGTCACCCTAAATAAGCATACCAGGTTTCAAAGCAATCAAATCATAAATGTGCCCTGTAGGGTGTGCCAAAGGGAAATATTGTGGTTTGACTAAACTAAGTTCTAAGAACGTTGGCCGCGGCAACATTTTTTGACGGAAAATGAAGAAAATCGATAGCTCCCATCTAGAGGTGACCCCAAACAAGCATACCAAGTTTCAAAGTAATCTGATCATAAATGCGACCTGTGAGGTGTGCCAAAGGAAATTGTGGACGTACGTACTAACGTACTAACATACTAACGTACATACGTATGTACGTACGTACGTACGTACGTACGTACGTACGTATGCCGACGGACGAGAAGTGATGGCAATAGCTCAGCTTGACTTTGTCAAGTTGAGCTAAAAATCGATAACTCCCATCAAGAGGTCACCCCAAACAAGCATACCAGGTTTCAAAGCAATCCAATCATAAATGTGCCCTGTAGGGTGTGCCAAAGGGAAATATTGTGGTCTGACTGAACTAAGTTCTAAGAAAGTTGGCCGTGGCAACATTTTTTGACGGAAATGGAAGAAAATCGATAGCACCCATCTAGAGGTCACCCCAAACAAGCATGCCAGGTTTCAAAGCAATGTGATCATAAATGTGCCCTGTAGGGTGTGCCAAAGGGAAATATTGAGGTCTTCTGACCAAACTAAGTTCTAAGAACGTTGGCCGCGGCAACATTTTTTGACGGAAATAGAAAAACTCGATAGCTCCCATCTAGAGGTCACCCCAAACAAGCATACCAGGTTTCAAAGCAATCCAATCATAAATGTGCCCTTTTGGGTGTGCCAAAGGGAAATATTGTGGTCTGACTGAACTAAGTTCTAAGAAAGTTGGCCGTGGCAACATTTTTTGACGGAAATTGAAGAAAATCGATAGCTCCCATCTAGAGGTCTCCCCAAACAAGCATACCAGGTTTCAAAGCAATCCAATCATAAATGTGCCCTGTAGGGTGTGCCAAAGGGAAATATTGTGGTTTGACTAAACTAAGTTCTAAGTATGTTGGCCGCGGCAACATTCTTTGACGGAAATTGAAGAAAATCGATAGCTCCCATCTAGAGGTCACCCCAAACAAGCATACCAAGTTTGAAAGTGATCTGATCATAAATGCGACCTGTGAGGTGTACCAAAGGAAATTGTGGATGTACATACTAACGTACGTACATACGCTGACGGACGAGAAGTGATGGCAATAGCTCAGCTTGACTTTGTCAAGTTGAGCTAAAAATGATCAACAGGTAAAATGGATCTAATTCCATAGACTGCCGGTATACTTAAATGCTCTCTTTTCTCTTGGCCCAGGCCTCACCCCCCCCCCCCCCCCCCCCTAGCCTCAGTCCACAGCTGCACCATCATGCTCTTACACAGAGTTAATCAGTAATCGATTTGAAACTGTCATTTTTTTTATTATTTATTAATTTATTTACAGGTGGGTTAACAATACTTCCAACAGCCAGGGTCATATCTTGTTGGAAGTTTTTTTTACAGGTGCAGGAAGCCAGTGTATCTGAAGAGAACCACAAAGCAGCAGCATGCAACTGTCAGACTCTTCAACTTATTGACACATTTTTTTAGATCTTTAGCCAGGCCTGGCATTTTCAGGAGAGCGATTTATTTTCTTACCTACTGCTCGCCTTAAATAAAGGAAGGCAAAAACTAGCCCTCCTAGCCTTAGAAAATGATTACCGTAACAGTCTATTCCTGATATCCACATCTTTTCAGATCTCTATGTTAGTTGTCTTTGTAAGACGGCCACACTGTCCCTCCCATGCCTCCAGGCCTTTCCAAGGCCCAGAGGTGTGGGAGGGTCAGTATAGATGCCTCACAAAGACTACCTTGTTAGAAGCACCAAATAAAATGTACAAACTACACTAGGCAGAATTCATTAATAGAAAAACTTCTTTTTGTCACTTTTAGCTTTTGTAAGCTTGAGGACAGCTAATCGCTTCCCTTGGACAAGCGAGGGGAGCAGTTTTTAGCACTCCTGCATTTTTAAGAATGTCAGGCCTGTTTAACGGCATAGAAAATAACATGTCACCTATTTCAAGCTAAAATTCTTTTTACTTATGTTGTACATCAATCCTAATTGTCCAAGTGGGAGGATGGTGGCCCACCGCACTACAACTAGGGCTGTCGTGATTATTCGATTAGTCGACTAACCGTCGACTATTGAAGTAGTCTACGTTTTTTATTTTTAGTCGATCGTCGTTCATTTTCAAGGTGGTACACGTCTACTACACGTCGGGGCTAAATTGCATTGTTTTGTGAGGTGAATGATCAATGAAGGTGAATAACTTTAAATATCTAACCATAGTTAACATTCATATCTGGAAGACTGTACGACTGTCACTGACTGTGTAAGAAAGAACACTCACAGTTACTCGAGAAGAATAGATTCTTCTGAATTTCTCCAGTCTTGTACACACGAATGCACCCATTGGAAAACCCAAAGCGCGGAAGTGACAAAATTATTACGAAAGTCAGAACGTCAGATCACTTCTCAAAGTTCGGAACTTCAGACTAAGATCCAATTTTAACAACTGACGAGGGAATGCATAGATCTCAATATTCAAAATTTCTAGAAACTTATTGCAGAAAGGAAACATATGCAGGAACGTTCTTTGGTAAATTCATTTTAAATCATCGGCTAAAATCTAGTTCAAACTTGGACCCGCAGTCAGTAATATTATTTTTGGGGTTGGTACGTCCTACAGGACGTACCAACCCCAAAAATTATATTACGGACTGTGGGTCCAAGATTGGACTACATGTAGCTTCAGTCGGGACCGATTTGTTGTTCCCACAACCCCACTTCGTCTGAACACACTGGTGCCATTGTCATTTTCAGAGTTTTACGAACAGAAGAATGATTTGCTAAAAAATCATGGGAAGCGACTATTAATCGACTAACCGTCAATTACTGGTCACGATTAGTCGATTACAAAAAGTTAAAAAATTTATAGTAATTTATATATTTTTTATACTTACCAATGACCCAGACTTAGCTGGTGCTAACTCCACAAAAACCAGGGCCAAACACAAATTTTGCCCCCCAATCCCCAAAATTTGCATCCAAAACAAAAAGAAATCATATCCTAAAGGACCTCCATAGTACGACTCTACTGCGCATGCGCAGTGACGCAGTCGTCCCGAAATTGGCGCCAAATATCATTCTTACTGGCAGTGCCTGGTCAGCGCTATGTACTCAGCGGGGAGGCAAGAGTTCCCAACTCAGGGAGGGCCATCCCCGTCTGGGTCATTGGTAAGTATAAAAAATATATAAATTACTATAAATTTTTTAACATTTTTATACTGTACCAATGACCCAGACTTAGCTGAATAGTAAACAGGCTGGAGGGCCTAGGACATAGAGGAAAATCCAATAAGCTCAATTATAAAATAAAGAGGTAACCCCTTAAGGAGAAAAGGAGTATTAGGCTTTACATGTATCTTTCTTATTTAATATTTAAATTAGAAAGATACACTACCCTTAATAATTGAGCACAATAACATTCATGTTCTCTATTAACATCCAGTATAACCCTTATACTAATTATTTTTAAAGCAAGCCAATAAATAAAGTAGTCCAGAGAATTGAGACTCTTTATAATCATTTAAAAGTGTCCGAGTATTGTATATTAAAGCCCGTTTGACACTTGACATATACAAATGCTTCACACCGAGCTACACTTTAAAAATAAGACATGAATGAAATTAAACATTAATATTACACTTTAAAACCATCCCGGAAGCGACTCAGAAATACTGTCTTGGAGGAGGCATTCCCTTGCTTTTCACTATAAAGCAGGTGACCTAAGGGAACACCCGCCCCCCCCCCCCCCCCCTTCCCCTTGCCCTGGGTCAAATAGCCCAGAGCGAAGAGGGCAGTCGGACGGAGTCACTGCCGGAACAGAAAGCCTGCATAACTATAGTTGCAACTGTTTAGTGGACGACATTCTGAGCAACAGATAACGGACCTAAACAATGCAGGTCTCCAGAAATGGACTCAATATTTCTGAGATAAAAATTAGTAAATGTGGATGGCTGAGACCAATAAGCAGCCTTCATTAAATCTGTAATAGCAACACTATTAGCATAAGCCCAGGAAGTAGAAAGAGCTCTTACTTCATGAGCAGAAATCTTAAGCACAGACTGCTGAGAAGAAGATAAATCTTCATACGCAGTACGGATAGTTAACTGAATCCATCTAGCAATAGAATGGACTGAAATGTCCTTTCTATTAGGCATCAAAGACAGAAAGAAACGCTTCCGTCCCTTTCTGATGAACTGAGATCTCTGTTTATAGATACGTAGTGCTCTAACAGGACAGAGTAAAGGCCTACGCCCGTCTGAAGACGGAAGAGCCTTAATAACAATAGGTTCCGGATATTTATTAGGAGCCTGATTCTTAGCTAAAAAACCCACATTAGTAGTGAAGGTGATAGTGTTCCCAACACTACGATAATGAGAATCATCCACCGATAGTGCATGAAGCTCACTGACTCTTCTGGCAGAAGAGAAAGCTAAGAGAAAAGCTGTCTTATAAGATAAGAATTTGAAATCTACTGTCCCAAGAGGTTCAAATGGCTTTTCCTTCAATTTAAGGAGAACCCAAGCTAAATTCCACTTAGGAATTAATCTAAGAGTTCTGGGTCTATTTATCGAAAAGTTTCTAACCAATTTCGATAAAGAGACATTAGATCCAATTTGTAAACTATCATGATGTGCATAGGTATCAGATAACATAGATCTATAACCCTTTATAGTAACAGGTTGCAGTTTGATTTCGTCAAACAAGTATACTAGAAAGTTAGCAATGTCTGGTATAGAGGGATCAAATATATCAACAGAATGATCCCTACACCAACGACGGAAAACCTTCCACTTAGCCGCATAGTTTAGCGAAGAGGAGGTCCTCCTACAGTTAGAAATCGCGTCCACTGCTCGTCCTGTAAAGTGCTTGCCATGCAAGAAGGACCGCACAACGGAAAAACGTGAAGGTTGAGACCTTGCGGGTTGTGATGTAGTTGGCGCGATTTCCCCTGCCAAAGAAGATCCTCTCGTGGAGGGAGCTTCCGCGG